>JAANSP010001337.1:0-15797 GCA_036850745.1 Homidia socia
AAACGCCGAGCGTAAAACAAAAAATTCTTGTCACGTCGGTAGTCATGTAGAGAACAACATCTCCTTTCCTCATCCCCCGACGGTACATGGCACTAGCCACAGAGCGAGACATGGGATCAACGTCAGCAAAAGAAAGTGTCTCTCCCGTTACCGTGTTTGTCTGGTGATGATGGAAAGGTAAGAGATGTTAGATGTCACTCTTGATATTAAATGTACCACTTCTACTGGTAGTAGTGGCAATGCTTATTATGATTTTTATATTGATTTTCTCTACTTACCAGCCATCTTGTCCTTCCAAGCTCAATATTTTCTTGTGCAGAATTTAAGAGGTACTGACAGGCACTTAACGTTTCCAACTCTGGAATTGGAATTGCTGGATAACTGCTTTCTAAAATGGGCTCTTCAATGAAGGCCGTCTGTTCTCCCATATTGGCAACCATTTTGACAAATTAATATTGCTAGTAATATTTTTCTACTGAAACTTTGAAAAAATGAAATGTTCACTTTTTTCATGGAAATAAGTAAGACTTATTTTCGTGAGTTGAAATTGGAAGCTGAAATCCCAAACTGAACTGAAACCTTCACCGTTGAACCATCTTTTTATATATGAATGAAAAATGAGTTCTCTCACCTTATCTTTCCGAGGTGATTTTTGGGGGTTCCCGTGTTTGCATTTACATGCCTACTTGTAACTTTTTTAGGAACATATTGATTGATTGGATATTGGGAACATGTATACATAAACCAATGCAAATGAACCTTGAGGATGAAAGTGAACATGAACATGAAGTTCTTTTTCATGATAATGATTAATTAAACTGGGAAACCCAGGCCATGAAGAAGGAAAATGATGACGATATGACAGAATACATGAAGCAAGCAAACAAAAAAACCATCATGAAATTAAACATATAAAAAGAAACATGCGGAACCGGCAAGCACCTGTGCCGGCAGGTGGATATTCATTCATACGACCCAGACTCTGCTGAAAAAATACATCCATTACATATTGAGTTTTCATTGAAGATCAGAAGAAATGATGGACTGATGATGATTGAATTGAATATTGTTCCATGATCTTTCTCTTTAGGTACAATATTATGACTGTATGACCCTGTCCTCGTCCTCTGAACACCTTGTGTATGTTTTAATGTCGTAATCCCAACAAAATCCATTTCAGAAGAAATTCCCATTTTATTAGTTAAATACACATGACGAGACAAGTGTTCAATTGAAGTTTTTTTGTTCGCTAACATTTTTATGTTATATGTACATATTTTATGTTGTAAGTTTGTACGATAGCATTACACTCTGAGTACAACTGGGAAAATCCAAACTTACTGAAATTGCAGTAAAAAGACAATTATATAATGACATTGAAGTAATAAGTGTGTATATATGTATCCAAATGTTATATTTATGTGTTGTCCACCTACACTAGCAGTTGGTTATATAATCAAAAGAGTACACTTAAAAATACAATTTGGGATTTGGGGAATTACACTGTAATGCAATATAGCACAACGGCTGCAATCATTGCTGCATTAAAGCCACCCTTTCACTGCGTGACATGAGCCCATCAAATCATCGTAATCATCCACCAACGCGGTGATCGGCCTGTCCATAAAAATGAAAATGTTGCTACCATTGCTGCTCTTAATACAACTACTACAGTATGGAACACTGCTGATAAAAGAAAACGAGATTGTCATTGTCACATTATGAAGAATGTTATAAAAAGGTATACATGTGTAACAAAATTGATATAATAATTTCCAATCAGTTTTGTTTATCTTCTTCAGAGTACTTGCGGTCGGTGTCGGGGTTTACACACCACACAAGTGCTTAAAAGCTTACTGCAAATTGACAGCTTATTGGCAATCGTCATATAATCATCACGACAGTTTTGATCACCTGAATTGCCTCTCAATCTCAGTTTTTTTGGAACGACATGGCATGTTGGGATTTCAAATTTCTGTGTGCGCGTGTAGGTACTTGCAGGAGTATAATTGCTTGAAACAACATAAAAATCATATATGCATAACGCTATATACATACAAACGTTTATTTTGTGCATTACTATTTTGGACAAAAGAAACTAGGCCAGATCGGAGCATGTACGTGCACAATCCACGCATGCCAAAATCACGTCGTACGCACTTTTGCTGTTCTCCTCCTTATGTCTTCTTGGAATACGGGCTAATAATATATTTATGAATCTCTACTGCTGAATGTCATAAAATTAGGTCAAAAACATCATGCCATCACGAAAAGAGCAACATAATCCAAGCAAGTAAACAATATGAAATGGTGAATCACATTGCTTGTTTTGTTTTTATTTAATTTTTCCTTTATGAAAAAATACCGACAGCGATCATGCCACCAACATCATTGACCATGTTCCATTTAATATGTTTTCAGATGCAGCGGTTTGACAAATTATAATACAAATTGTTTTGTATTTACTATAAAAGGAGCAGAGGATCATTATTCCGGGGAACTCTAATGTCATTATTTTTTGCTGCTTTCTGCTGCTTTCCACACTTGTTGCATTTTTGGTGAGCTTGAACTGATTTCCAAAGTGGGTATGTACATAATAAAAACAAAACTGTATAAGGCCTATGTATATAAAATGATGGTAATAGTAGACTACAGATTTCCTATTCATCCACAAAGGAAAAGTAAACAACACAATTTAACTTGTTACTTTTATCCTTGTTCTTGCTTTGCCAACTCAACTTTTCCAGTTTTGGACAAAGCGAAAGCAGCAGTGCAAATGGAAAATAATGGTGTCTGTCGTACGAACTATAAGTAGAGACAAAAGGAAATGTGTGGGTGGATCTTGTGCTCGGTGGTTTCTTGTTTCTGGTGTAATGTTTATACTTACACTCCCACCACCATTCGTTGTGTTTTGTGTGGAATGAATAGGCACGCAAAATATATACCAATACATGCTACAAACATGGAATTGACACGAGAAAGTGATATTTAATGCCATTCCATTGTGCACAAATCTTTCATACTTGTTGTTTTGTGTGATGCGCTATTCTATTGAGTGAATCCTGACCATGCACACCAAAGTGAATGTGTGACAAGGTCATTTCAAAATATTTGTACTTACGCCATCTCTTGGTTTTCCTTTTCCTCGCTGTTGTTTGTCGCCTGAAACATTTTGTTGACTATCTGCGGTCGTACTTTGTCCAAGGGCTTCATTTGCTTGTTGGTCAGTGCCCGTGGGAAGCTGACCAGTTAGTTGGTAGCCAGCTCGGGTTTGTGTCAGTCGATTTGAAACAGATTCCTGAGCCTGCTGGAGAGTTTGTCTCAGTCGTCCTATAGCTCCGCCACCACCAGCAGCCGACTGGGCAGCCTGTGTTGATGAAGGACCTGCTCCGTAGAACTGGTTAGCGTTCATGGCCTCCGTGTTGGAAACCATCTGAAAAGGTAAAAAGTTAAAATTTTATGATAGGCATCAAAGAAAAGGTTTAATTTTTTTGATTCCACCAGATTTATATCTCAAAAAGCAACTATTTCATTAAATCAATGGATTTTCGATAGTTTCTTCAATGTTCCTTTTCTTGATGTCTAATATTGCCAGTGGCAAATTAAATGTAAGTGATGATGATTGTACATTTTTAGAGGAGCTATACATACTAAATCTACTCGCTTGATGGAGCTCGACTCATTTACCATTCGAATAAATGCTGCTATCAAATGCTTCAACGCAAACAAAAGCTAAAAGTACAGATACCTATGTACATCTCAGCCCCATTCGAGAATCTTTTTTCCCTTCACTCTCATTTTGATTGTCAAAAGCCCAGAGCGGACTTTTACTTCACTTCTAATAAACGTACAAGTTTACTTCACTTCCAGTTTTCCCGTACCTCAGTTACTACAAGTTTGTACTTTGTAAGCCAGCCAGGTTCCTTTCTTTGCTGACCATTGCACTTAAACTGGACAGGAAAAGTAAGTACTGTTTACGTCAGCAGTCTTGTTGTCTGATGCTCTTGAATCATTGGAAGAAGAGTCACAGAAATAGACCACTTCACGAAAATACAAGAGTTCTTCTTTGGCTTTCCCTTTCGGCAGAAAAAGTTGAATGCTAGCTATAAAAACTGTGTTACTATTCCCCACCATAAGCACCTACCTTAAGTACGATGAATAAAGCACCTTAATGATTAGAGCACTAAAAACTAGCTACCTATATGCCCATGCATTGCCCATGCCCTTTAACTCTTTTCCTACTTTGCTAATGAAAGTTGAAAGGTTATGTTTGTCGTCGCAAAACTTTCTTGTGCTTTATACTTGTTCTTGCATGTTAAATTGTTTGATGTTATTTTAGCTTTCATCAGGACAGATACACTGGACTGAGACTTGTGAGAAGTCAGACTCGAAAGGAAAAGTGTCCTTAAGAAGCAGGGAAAACTGTATTCTTGCATGAATGAAAAATGAAAGAAAGATGGACAGGGAACAAGAAAAGAGAAGTAAGGATATCACTGCACAGTAAAGATTCAACCTGGAGCATGAATGGGAGTACCTATTCGGTATAATGTACCAGCAGCATAAAATACATGAAGATCTAAACCCCTCCACTGAAGGGCCTCCAGGTTAACTTGAGAGTTGAATAGTTCATGTCAGTTATTTGTGTATACATGTATAAAAAACCATATACCAAAGTATATAGTTTTTGCAATATAAGTGAATAGGTATGCGTATATTTCTGGTCGGCCTACCTATATTCCTACATTAAAAATATTTTAAGCTTAGAGGAATGTAAACGTAGACCACAATATCTAGTATTTCAAAACTAGTTATTATAATGGATGGCCTAAATTTATGCTCAATACTAACATTAACCAACAACTGTACACGTGAAATTTGAGTGTTTATTGTCATCAAATTTTCAAACAGCTAAAATTAGAGCCTACTAAGAACATGTCCTTGCCTTGTTGAACAAGTTTATAAATCAGGGTAGCCACGAGTGCAAACGAAGCATTTATAATCTCAAAGTTTTGAAATGCCCTTGATTATTACTATTATTATGCCAAAACATTCTGTATATTTCTGTACTATATTTATGGAGAGAATTTGACCAAAAGATATTTTAATACAGCTTACCTTTTTCATAAACGACATCACATTTGTTGGCAACATTTTTGAAATTTTTCACACAGTTGTGTGGAAAAACTTTCTCTGGTAGTTTTAGTTTTTTCAAATCAACTTTGATGAAATGGATGGAAAGGGAGGAATAAGTTGTTTATTTAGTTCACTCTGTGGAATTTGCTGTTTGTGTGCTGTTGTAAAAACGTGACGGTGATTACGCAAGCAATAATTTATTTGTTGCAGTTGACGTGCTTCGTTATAATTAGCTGACTTATCGCCCCCTTGTTTTCCTTTTTTGGAGTTGCAACGAAACGGTGGTGTTCCAGGAGGAATACTTTGGGGGAAAACTCTTGTTTTAAGTTTTGACACAGCCAATTACTGTAGAGGTCCATTTTGGTATTGGGTTCTGTAAAAAAGGAAACAAACAAATTTGACATCATTAGCATATTTGTCAACAAAATTTACAATAAAAATAACAATAATGTCTATTTTTAAAATAATTCACAACTATTTTTTGAAAGCTTTATATGCGGAAATTAAAGACAAATTTCAATATACAAGTTTTAAAAGCCCACTGTGACTGACAGTATAAATAGGGCTTTGGAGAATCCAAAATGCTGACAGTACAGTGTTTGTTGTCTTATTTTCTTCCTCTGAAAACATTTTATTTGGCATTCATGTCGGTTTCTGCCACGAAAAGTCAACAACGCATATTACGACTGCATTCCAGTTCAAGTAAGCAACATGGTACATGTTTATAAGAAAGCACCGAGAATAAAAGGAACAATAAAATTTCACAAACATTTTTAGCATTCTATCTCCATACAGTCATCTCGAAAATTGCACCAGAGGGTAACGAGATAATAATGCTAAAGAGCAGCAAATATATAGACGCTAAAGATTTGTTAATGACGTGAGTTAAGTGAAAAGGCCACCTACGTTAACAATCACTTTTGCTCTCCCTGTCGTAATAAGTTTTGTAGTATAGCCATTCTATTCAGCGTTCTTCTGCTAGGATGTTCAGGCTTCTCTTTTTTCAAATGAATCTTTAACGTGATCAAATCGGCGAGATAAAACGTTTTTAGATTGCTAACTATACTACTGTATTCACACAATTACCATTATCATCAACATGATCAAATGTGGATCCCTTTCTTTTCACTCTGTTGAATTTAAACAGCGTAGGAGTAATAAAGTTTTTTTCTGAGCCTACTCCTTCCTCCATTCCATCCAACTTGAACAAAAGTAATGCATTATTTCTTCAAATGATTCCATGGACTAAGTTTATGGGCTATTTGGGAAACATAAAGCGTATATCTCCATCCTGGCGATAGTATGGTAAGTTCGGACCTGCCTACCAATCCAACCGACCACCCACCGCCACCACCATCATTTTTGAGTAAACATCTTGTGAATTTGGTGAACCGTTTATTCCTTTCCACTTTCACGATGATGATGGTGCCAGCCTTTTATATTGCTTGACTGACTTGAATTGGAAAGAGAAAGAAAGGAGAGAAAACTATTTACTTCAATGTCAGTCCAGCATACATAATACAGACGGAAAGAATAAGAAGAACCACTCCATTCCATTCAAGTTGAAGGATCAATCCTACAATATCCATCCTTTAGTTAGAAACGGATAAAAATACATACTAATAATGCAAGGAAAACCAAAAGGCAAGACGTTGGAAACTGTAGGTGGAAGAGAAATAAGACGGCAAATAAAAGTGGATAAAATTGTGAACGTGATGTGATCTCAAGACGGACACATTTCTTTTTTCTTTCTCTTTATTTGGATGCATTCGTGGATTGTGAGTGTGCGAATGTTCACGGTTCCCGTTTTCTCAACAAGCCAATAACTAATGTTAGAAGGGGATGAAGGAATTATTGGAATTGGTAATAAATAAGAGATCCCACAAAAGGCACCGGCACACAAACAAGAGACTTAAATGTGAATACTTTTTGTGGTTGCAACACCGGAAATGGATAGCGCGTGACTCGTTTCATTAAAACGGTATAAATGACTTGATTAGTATTTGTTTTATTGAATATTGTTATATTAGTTATATAGGCTAGGGAATAATGAATTATGTTTTAAATGCAAGAATATTTTTACAAACCAAAACCAACAATTATATATTTACCGATTTGTTTTTGCATAAAACGTAACAAGTGTATAGACAGGATTGTTTAGAAATTATGGATATTATGAAAAGGCATTTTTTCTAGTTTTTCACAAAAAATATTAATAACAGTAAATACAGTACACAAGTCGTAAAATAAAATGAGATGCATACAGTAAGAAAAGGGTGGCTTACAACAACAATGAACAGAGTAGCAAGAAATATAAAAAATAATTTACTAATTTTAGTTAAAAATTGTACGTTAAAATAACTTTTAAAGTATTAAACTCCACTTTCTATTAAGTAGGTCTTATTGCTGAGAGGAATACAGGTCTCCCGTTCCGATTTTGTAAAGGTCGGTGATTCTCCCGCAATTGTTCACCGCGGCTATCCCTCAAATATCTGAACCCACCGACGTCCTTGTGTGATATCGCAATGGGTCTTTTGAACACATACCAGTTCACCTGCTCATTACAATCTGGTGTTGTAAGAGATCCCTTATAAGTGTACATGAAATTTTGACCTCTGGTGGCCAACAGCGGTGTGAAGTCCAACTCCATATTAACGTACGTCCATTCTTCGTGGGATGGCTCCTCAATTTGAAATAGGTTATGTGTAATTGGGGCTAAAGCTGGATTTCCCTCACCTGCTGCTGGTGTTACATCCAACATTACAGCAATACACTGCAAGTGCATTTGGATCTCCAGAATCCATTGCTTCTTCCATATTGTCAAAACTACTCAGGTAGTGTACTAAATGCAATTCCATCGTGAAACAGCGGTCATCAAAACAATGCTCTGAACCAATATCATCTTGTACTCCCCAGTGGAAATGGGCACTATCAAATTTGTAAAAGATGCGCTCATCCTTTCCGTATCGAGACAGTGCTATTGGATCAGGAAATGCAAAGGAGCTTCCACCACCCCCACCACCAAAAGTATCAACTCCCAACCCGTTGGCATATGAATCTGGTGGCTCGAGAAATTCCACATGAACAGTGTGTCCGTTATTCTGCATGCGGAACGCACTTGCCCGATAGCTACTCAAGTGAAGCGCTGTAACTCCAGGAAGAATGGGAGCACGAATTGGCAGTGGTATTGGAGAATTGTCTTTGTCCACTTTGGCAAAGGTCGCCCCAATGATCACTTCCTGGACCGCAAGACGGGTCAGAGTAACAAAATTCATTGCCTTCTTTTACAATACCGACTCCTTCGCAAGGGGACCACGTTGACAAAGTAAATAAAATGGTAACAAGGGTAAAGGATAATAAGGCATTCTTTTTTGCCAATCTTAGAAAAACCCTGTTAGACATGATAGCTTTTCTTCTCTGCTATATGTTTTGAACCCATTCTTGACAGAAATCTGAGATTTAAAAAAATTGAAAAATAAACATTAAACAATATAGACAAAAGTTTATGATAAAATACAAAAATATTGAAATATTGTCACCAGTTAACCGTAATTTGTTCCTCAAAAGTTTGTAGATAACACTTTCACCATTTATGCCGTAATATTACCAATTAATTGACAAAAACATTTACTTTCGACATTATTTGAATACAATAACTACTAAAAATAATATCTCCGTCTGATTTATGGTTATTTAATTCAACCCCTACACTAAAACAATAAAAATGTAAAAATTGATTCTCACTAACTAACGCTGTATCCAATTCGTAATCATTTTTTCTCCTTCAACCTCCACCAAAGTACCATAAAAACCATTGCTTCCTCGCTTTACCTTCGCCTATTCCTGGAACAGATCAGAGACGCCAGACGCTCAACAAGAGGACGTGCAGAGCGTACAGCAGACTTTACTGCTTTATTGTTGGAATATAAATGAACGTTTCATAGGCTCTTGGTGCCATCATCAAAGGGGGAAACCGTTTGATTTACAAGGAAGAGAGAAACTTGAGCACAGACACGGTAAACTCACTTTAACGATGATGATGATGGTAGGATACATAATTAATAATATGGTATCATTGATAACTCTGCGGCTCCTGTTGCTTCACCAATTAATATGTGCATATGATGAGAACAACTTGTTGTAATCAGCATAAAATAATATTATTTTCTGTCATAAAAAGATTAGTAGCTTTGATAATTGACGAATGTGATTTCGATTCTGTTACGCATAAAAAAAGCTGACACTACCTTTATATTTTGAATAGGCGATATTGAGATTATAACGTTTCCTACAATTAAAACGAATGAATGAAATCGATTACAGCTGATTAATGTAATTGATTACGTGAATTGTCAGTTCTTATGAATCAACATACCTTCAACAGAAGTTTCAAATTTTCAGCGTTATTACTACACGAATAATACACTATTGTCTGCAATGCGAGCGTAAGACGCAAATGCGACAGTTTCTGACAATCGTCTTTGGTTTGGTCAAATAATATTTTGGGGTAAGCTGAGATAGGTTTTGTTTAATATTAAAATTATTAACGTTTTTAAAGTATTCAAACATAAATGGTTAACTTACTTTTTAGCGTGAGTTAGCTTGACAAAAATTCTTTGCGATTTAAATTTTTCATACAAACTTTTGATGACAATGAATCGACATACAGTCACACAGAAATATTACACCGCAGCTCGAAACAACACTATGTGAGCTGAGAACAAAGTTATCTAAAGGCCTGTTCCTTTACTGAATGCCACGCCGCTGATGCTCGAGATTCATTCTAATATTTTATTATTGGCCATTGCCTACCTTTGTTTCTTCCTTTGTGAAAAAACGTACAAGATTTTTAAGGTAATTAAGGAATAAAACAAGTAAAGTATAAAGTCACACAGAAATATTACACCGCAGCTCGAAACAACACTATGTGAGCTGAGAACAAAGTTATCTAAAGGCCTGTTCCTTTACTGAATGCCAAGCCGCTGATGCTCGAGATTCATTCTAATATTTCATTATTCACCGTTGCCTACCTTTGTTCCTTCCTTTGTGAAAAAACGTGCAAGATTTTTAAGGTAATTAAGGAATAAAACAAGTAAAGTATACATTTAACTTAGTGATAACTAACACAACTCATGGCGAGCTTGTTAAAATTAAGTGCTTAACATGCATTATTGGTTACACCCTTGAGTGACTACAATTAAATAAAGATATCGCAATATGCCTAAAACTTGTACATACTTGTATCAATGTGCTTGTCGTCAGTCTTGAATGCCCATGCGCTAGACAAAGTTAGAAAAATGCACTGCTACCGACAGGATATTGTTTACGGGAAATACTACTTTGTATAATTCTTTATAAAACAATATTATGCGAAACCAGTCGTCACTCGTCACTATGATCATGCTCACCTGCTTGCCTGTTTATTAATGCAATATACTTTTAATTGATATCAAAATCTCTGGTGAATCACTTTACATTTTCTCACGATAAAGGGATCGCTAACAATGATAACCAAAACGTAGGCACTAGGCACTTATCTTAAGCCACTGTAAGAATCATTCACTACCAATATTTTGCAAACTAAAGCTAGTTATTATTTCGCAAGATCCACAGCCTGTGCAGCTACTAATNAAATTTTAAGCCACTGTAAGAATCATTCACTACCAATATTTTGCAAACTAAAGCTAGTTATTATTTCGCAAGATCCACAGCCTGTGCAGCTACTAATTAGGAATAATTGGTGCATGCAATGAGTCTCCAAAATTATAAAGTATTTGTTTATGATTATGAACTTTGCCTAAATAGCAATGGTCATTGGTCATGTCTTCAATTAATTATTGCTAAAGGTTGCCTGCAGCTATTTTCAAGACACGAAAAGCTATACACAGAAATGCAACCAACTGCAAATTCCACAAAGCGAAAAAAATCCACAAGCCACACCACTAACATCCGCTTGTAAATTCGTAGATAGTTGTTTTTATACAGTAGGTGCATTTATCAAATCATGCATCAGCGTTATCAATACAATTACTTTATCATGATTACTGTTGAATAAATGTGAATATGAACCTACCTAAAGGATATAAGGTCTATCCATTATTTACAAAACGGAATTAACGGAAGTAGGTACAAAGAATATGTAATGTGATTTTGTACTAATGCTTGAACGATTTCTTATCTTACCTCTATCAATAGAATTAAATTATCAGAGTTGGTGTGAATCGGCTACTTTTATGTAAATAGGGGATGCATTGGCTAAAGCTTTTAAAAATTAACTCTTTGTTTTAGTGAGGTGAGGCAACCGGATACTGCTCTATTCGATAGACTAGACATCCATAGTCATTGACTATGGTCAAGGAATTTTGAATCTTGATTGAATGAGCTGATTATTTTTTTAAAGATATGCAGTCTAATAATAGAATTTCTTAAAAATGTATGTCTGATAAAATACTACCTTTGTTCTTGTCACTGAAATCAGCGGTAGAATGGATAGGCGATCCTTAATGAAATAAGTAACTTTTCAGGGAAATCCCAAACTCCATATAATGTTGCCAGTTTGTCTGCCAAAACAATTTATAGTTTGGAAACCAGGATGTCGGTATTCCAAAAATTCAAAGGTTATTTTATATTTTATGCATTAGTGTTTCTCATAAACGGCAAACTTCAGTAACGCACATGTGATCGGCAACTCTTTTAAAACAGGATAGATTATCAGGGTACATGCCACATGTACATATCTGTCTTTGTTCAAGTACAGATTATATCAAAATGATTTAACGTCAATTATTATTTGGTAGTTTACGCATGATTTATTGATATAATGATATTGACAGGTGCAATTTGCAGTGATGTGATATGCGCGTACACGTACAAAACTAATAGTACCGGGAGTACCACGTCACGTTCTGTTCTACTAAATTCCCATTTTCCAGCTTGCTTTTGTTTCGAAATCCAGCAAACACATTCATCATGCCACTCTGTAACCAAAAACCAATATTTTGTCCTTTTTTCCCTTTTTTTCAATGTTATTTTTACAGAAAAAATAGAGATTTTTCTCAGAAAACTACCAAAATTGCGTAGTAGGTATACTACTTTTCCTAAATGTTTCTTTACTATGTCTAGAGACTCACATACATCGACAAAAGATTAATTATCCAGACATCATGGCCCTGTTGTATCCAGTTAGCTATCAATAGTAACAGTTATTTGTAGGGTTAATCAAATATTTTTAGGTAAATGAGATGTGGATATATTGAATGGAAACTTTTTTGCCTGATGTTTTTAACTGGCTAGCTCCCTACATCTAAGTACCTTTCTGATTCTGGGATCAACTAATCTCATTTTATTGCATATTTCTATATGTACTTTCCATATCTACATATGTACGTATGTATGCAGTGAACAAAAACAGACTAATGCATCTCCAACGAAAGGATTCGAGTAGCACAAGTGTGTCGCCGCCATAAGCGTTGAAGGAGATAATACTATTCTGATCTCTGGTGGCAGCAACAGCATTTCATTTTTTTGCCAGCTACCCTTATCCTTACTTTCCAGAATCATGGATGTGCTAGAGCTAGGGCTTATTGCTAGAGTCAAATGTACTTCTACTTAAAAATATCATCTCTCCCTTCTTTGCGTTTTCCTTTCCGCTGCACATAAGCCACAACAACAGCGACACCATCACTAAAAACCAGTCATTCTGCCTGCTGACGGCAGCAGCAGTGGTGTGGCGTGGCAATGGCAGTTGAAGCCGTTGGAGATGTAGATCATACAAAGATCTATAAATATTAAGTTGGATGGGCATGGAAGTAGGAGATGGTAAGCTTTAATTTCAGGAAATCCTAAATCTTTGTTCAAGCAGCGCGTATTATACTTATTACCTGCAAATAATATGAATATGCAAATATATTAGAGCATTTTATTGCTAACAAAATGCAATATGGCTTATATATACATGCACATCAACAAACATCATCTCTGCTGTGATGAGGAGAGATCCCTTGCTAGTGAGTTTGTGTAAGGCTAAAAAGCATGCTAAATGTAAATAATATAAAAAACAGAGTAGAGCTTCAGTTGCGTTGTTTGTTTGGGAGAGTGGGTACTAATGAGTAATCTTTCTCTAATTAGAGCTTTTTGTTATGCCTCATGCACATTGTTTTAGATAACACATGAAAAAGCACACATCACACGCTAAACAATGGTCNCTAAACAATGGTCCAATGTAAGCAAGTTCAAGTAGCTTTTATTTGTAATTGGACAAGATATACATGTAAATGTAAACATACATAAATAAATAAATATAGCTGACATATTACAGAATTCCTGAAAATTCTACGAAAACCCAAAAGCATCCTTTTCAATTCCTTTTGATGCTACTTTGCTGCTTGCTACTAGCTACAGTTTTACTCTTTTGACCAGTTACCAGTAAAAAATGCCAAAAGAGATACGAAGCAACAAATTGTACACATGCAAAACACTGTAATATGTAATGAATAATTTTCTCTAAAGATGAAACTTCAATAAATAAGAGGTAGAAGAGCATGATTCGAAATGTAAGACATGTCATATTTTCTTAAAAGAACCAGGTGGACACATTTCCAAAAGTAAGGTGGACACCGTAAGCGCACATGTCATAAGGAAGTAAAAACTGGACTTTATAAATGGCCATCATAAAATACGAGTCATATGGACTAAACCGTTATTACAGGCTGTAAAATTGCCATAAATAAGTGCACAAACTCAACAACAGGGTATTAAGTTTGGTGCACGTTATATAATAATTTTTTCTCGGGTTTGTTTGGTTTCAGCTGAACAGAGCATTCATAACTGCAATTACAGTGTCATACCATATCTTGAATGCTTTAACGATGGGAAAGTTGTTACTACTACAAGTTTTGTTGATTTTGGGAGGAGGTGCAGAATATTTGACCGGATACCCATTGTCATTCCAATATAGTGGCTGCACAATCATGGACTATTTATTTAAAATTTCTCCACAAAATCTGATAATTTAAAATTACATCAGACTGCTACTCCAAGAACTTTATCGCAAATAGTAGTAGCTGAGGGCTGCAAATAACGATTTGCCGAATAAAATGGGAGCGCTTACTGCACCTTTCGTTTTGTCAACCCGGCCGTACTTCCAGCAGGGTCAATAGTTAAACTTCCAATGGCATCTGCCAGTCGAGTTATTTCAGAGCCCCAATACTTACAAGTTACCCACTAACAACAAGGATTTTATCCAATGGAACACTAGTGCCGGTCGATAGTTAAAAATCTTGTCTCATTTGCACTTGCCTCCTCTCCTCCACTACTTGTCAATATTTTATTATATCTTCGATTTCTTCTAGAGGAATTACCTCCAATTTAAACGGGTTGGAGACAATACCCGCTGGGTCTCTTTTGCCAAAACTTGGTAGACAATAGTTAAACTTCCAATGGCATCTGCCAGTCGAGTTATTTCAGAGCCCCAATACTTACAAGTTACCCACTAACAACAAGGATTTTATCCAATGGAACACTAGTGCCGGTCTATAGTTAAAAATCTTGCCTCATTTGCACTTGCCTCCTCTCCACTACTTGTCAATATTTTATTATATCTTTGATTTCTTCTAGAGGACTTGCCTCCAATTTAAACGGTTGGAGACAATACCCGCTGGGTCTCTTTTGCCAAAGCTTGGTGGTTTAGGAGAGGTGGGTGATGGCATGTGTAGTGGATTAAATAGTCTGCTTCTACCACCTCAACTCCCTACCCAATCATGCTGTAATAATTTGATAATGCTTTCTGTTGGTGTGCATGCCTCTTCAGCAGTTCCAAAAGTTCCAGAAATACTTCCAGGTATCATTATTATTGCGCTTATTATCATTAATTATTTCCCTTTTACAATTGACATGCATTACAACAATAGGTACAAGTGAATAAACTTTTATTCTTCTTTTGTAGTTGCATCTCAGATTATCCAAAATCCCCCTGTCTCTCTGCCCGAGTTGGATACTTAAACATCAGACTACACGACTCATCCTGTCACGGGAGAAGGTAATTCTTTGTCGATAGAAATAGCAGTAAATGATTTGGTTGAGGAGATAACGTAGTGTTACTTTTAATCAATAAGTTGTACAATAAAAATGTAACTTTTGGGAAATCTATAATATAAATAGTCTTGGACTATAGATTCATTGCAAAATTGTCTAAACCATTATAATTTTCATAACATTTATATTGCAAATTATTTATTTAAGCTGTGAACTTCAATTGCCTGTTCAAGTTATATTTCCTTTTCAACAGCATTCTCGTGAAGAAAATTGTGTGGCCAATTAAGTAATTAACCCAATGTATGTTTGCAAACATTATTACTACCCACTACTTGTTTTGCTCAAACCAACAGCGTACAATTTACGCAATTGATATTGATATAATCAAATGAACTAGTAGATTTATAACAGTGGAAGTTGTCAGTACTCAGAACATTGGCATTACGTATTGTTGAATTTGTGTCCCCAAACACTTAATCAATAAGGATGATCATGTCGCATATCACCATCACCCTTCCTTCGTCTCTAACTCCCCCGCATTCTCATCCCACTACAATCTTTTCGATTCATTCAACCAGTTAATGCAAGACTACAACTTACATCATCTGCCAATGCCATTCACAAAAAAACGT
>JAANSP010001338.1:0-15797 GCA_036850745.1 Homidia socia
TTTTTTGGAGAAAGCAAGAAAATCAGAGAATTATAAAAACTTTCCGTTACTTTTTTTCTCACATTGTAATAATTGTAAAAGTAGAAAATCTACTCATGGAAAGTATAGGTTGTTGTGTGCTGCAAAAACTGCACCAGTGTGTGCCATAATTCTTTTGAAAGAAAAGTTTATTTCCAACAACTCACACAACTTATTTTCTAGGAGGAGGAGAGACGTAGAGCATCATCATTGAGCTTTGGTGGTGGTGATGTAGCAGGGCAAGCAGAGGTTATTCGTTTTTTCTGTATCTTACACCGCCATCACCTAAAAAAGGTGAGCGGTTGGTTCACTAAAAGCAAGCAGCTTGGATCATCATGTTGGATGAGAGAGATTTTTTAGAATCCAACAAAACTTATGGCGTTAGTTGAACTTGAACTGGACAATTTGAATTTTGCTCCTTCCTTAGGACTAGGCAGCTCTTTTACTGATTCACTGTCAGTGTAAATACTACCCATTAGTTTTCTGTTGAGCAGATATATTCACCAAACGACCAATCCACCATGCTGCTGCTCCTCCACTCTCGGTTCTCCTCTGTACCAAAAGTTGAAAGTACACAGATTACTTGGCACGGATGACTATTTATACTAAATTGAGAGGATAAGGTAGTAGATGAAAATGAGTACTTCTGTCTTCTATGGATGGTATATTCATTTTAGTTCTCACGTTGCACTTTGAAAAAAAAACTTTATAATAGGTAGAATGACACTGCTACTTTTTTTCTTGGAAGCATATATATACTTTCTACCATTTCGCTTAGCAGACTCAGGCTACAGTCGAGAGAAAAGTGAGAAGAGAAAGATTGAGAAAGTTGAAAAACAAAGTGTCGCACAGAGTCAAACTTTAGAGAAGAGCAGAGGTGACAGAGCGAAAGTTTTTTTTCCTTTTTCTTTGGGAAAGGTGTACGTTCCATGTTCCATGTACTTGCAAAGTAATGGACAGGGTAAAAAAACTCATCGCTTACTTACCAATGTGATAACCTTTGCACTTGCTCGACTCAAGTAAAATGCAAAGTTGTTCAATGTTGTTTGGACTACTGTTGACTGAAAAATAAAATTTATTACGTGTTCAGAATTCTTCATCTTGCTTTAAAGTTTTTAAACATAAGCAGGGTGGTGATAACTATTTTATTATCCATGAAATACTACTATATATATATTGGTTAAGTTTTTCTATAGTATAAACATATAATTTCTTTTTAAGTAAAATGTCAATTTTAAATGAATTTCAGGCGTTCTAAAGGACTACTTGCGGGAGCTACCTGAGCCGCTGTTGACAAAGTGTTTGTACCAAATGTTGGTGGACGCCCTAGGTGTGTGTCTCCCTGATGACCCGGAAGGAAACGCAAGACTCTTATTTTCGATTATTGAATGCCTCCCTAAACCAAATCGGGTAAGAAGAAGAAAAATATACTATTTTACATATTGCTGTTTCAAGATAAGAGCTAAGCAGTGAGTATATATATTTGGCTTTGACGGCAAGTTGAATGGCGGCGATAGATGGGGGAGCCTGAACTTACACAGGAAATGATAACGATTATGTTGTACGACAAGGTACAAGGAGCTATAGCTAGAGAGTCGATTTTGATGATGATGATGATGATCGCAAAGGCAATATAGGAAATTTCTCGAAATTTTTACAAGTATAAAAATCTCTCGTGTGCATCGCAAGCGAGTATAGTTTATAATAGTATATTTTTAGTAAGTAGTAGCCAGTCACAACTACTACCACCACCACACTTCCCTTGAACATTATGGCAATGTTGCATTTCCTCGCCTTCACTTTTCCTCCTCATATACTTTGTAGCGCTTTATGTTCCTTCCAGTCAGGAAAAGTGGAAAGAAGTTAAAGCTGGTCTGCTATTACAAGTAATAAATGGGCAATGGTTATTACCTTGGTCATGACATGGCACGGCATGTCTTCTTTTTCTTCCTTAGAACACGAGCATAGCTACATATTTATGCGCTTGTGATATCATTTCTTGATGCAGTGTACAAAAAAGGCATGTAAACTTGAGAGAAAGTAGTAGATAGGCTCACTCACTTTCCTCGCTCTTCTCCCTAGACATCTTACAAAACATATAAAAAACCAACACAGCAAAGAGAAAAAAAGTGTAGTAAAGTGGGAGAGAAAAGTGGGAAAGGTCTGTAAAAATATACATGTAGTACTGAGAGTAGTTGTATATACGGCGGCTGTGATGTGGCAGATATGGTATTTTTAGACCATCACATCACCACCCATAATACCACGCCATCACCTCCACCACACACGCCACCAACTAGAGGGTTTTGCACTAGACAAGAGCAAGCCTAAATGAAGAAACCTTTGGGATGAACTGCACTTGTTTTACTGATTATTTTTATGACATCATTTCTGTTGAGAAGAGAAATCTCTTTTAATAGTGCTTTTAAGTTTTAACACATTTTATGTTGCATATGCATATATAATCATTGCTGTCATCATAATGAACTTGACTGGAGAAAGTGGAGAAATGCAAAATAAAATGATAGAAATTTTTAAATAGCGAGTATAGCGCGATGAATGAAAGTGAAAGCTCTACAATAATTGCAATTTCCTTTGTTTCCAGTGTACACTTCTCCTTATCCTAGAGCATTTGAGCCTCGTGTGTTCATTGAGTGATCGGAACAAAATGGGTCCAACTCAGCTAGCCCAGTGTTTCGGTCCCATTCTGATGATTCAGTTTGATAATACTCCGGAGAGCATAGATTTTCAGCCTCCAATCAAGGTGCTTCAATATCTTTTGGAAGTCTGGCCAGCGAAATCAGGTAACAGTATTTCGATCACAGCTATCAGAAACCGTACATTGTAGCTAGAAAAAGAACCCTGTAGTTTTTTTTAGAAACACCTGTCGTAGTAGAGAATGTCGTAGTAAATTATGCAAAAAAGAGAAAATTTTAATACACAATACAAATATATAAAAGTCAAGATTCGGAACAATTATGCAACAATATGCATTACACATTTACAAAAACACCAGATCAGAAAACACTTTTTCCAAACAGGTTAGGTAATACATGTTACATGACACTTTAAAAATGTACGTATAGAAAATTTAGATGTGATTTTAGTTACATTATGGAATGAACGTAAGTACAACAAGTATATAAAATTATTCATTAGTAGTAGTAGACATTTTTTTAGAGAATACATCTTAGCGATATATATAATTATCATGTTGAAGACTGAGTCTTCGTAAATGTCAAGTCGGTCGATATAGTCCATCAGTGCATTTGTTGCAGACAGTTCGGGGAGCGGTAGTGGAAGCTCGATCGAAGATCAAAGGTAAGCCATAATACTTGATATAATATTGCATTAATCAAGGATAATTGATTACTGTGTGCTCTGACCAATTTGATTTTGATATCATGACAGGCCCTTCACTTTTGGGCAAAGGACGCCCCTTCCCCCGTTCCAGCCCAGCTTCCGTACTTTTGTCCAGATCCCAGAAGACGGTAAGTATCGTACTTTCTGATTTGTTACTTTCCCTGAATTAACATGTTTATGCCAGACATCTACTTTCCATGCATATTAGCTGCAAGCTACGATACGTCGACTGGTCAATTTTACTTTGTTGGTCATTCAAGACCCATACTTACTATTTCCATATTCTTTCACTCGTATGTACATAATTTAGTTTCCAAGTCAT
Source organism: Homidia socia (assembly GCA_036850745.1). NCBI lineage: Eukaryota > Metazoa > Arthropoda > Collembola > Entomobryomorpha > Entomobryidae > Homidia > Homidia socia. The sequence continues at coordinate 3,704 of JAANSP010001338.1, forward strand.
GAACGCGATTACTTAGTCTTGCTTCAACCACAATATCTGTTAATGTACATAATCAATTGAAACGCTAAATTATTAACCAAATTTCAGCCTTCCAAATTCACAAATGCACAAGAATATCGAGCATTCTCGAGGTGCTTTCTACCATTCTAACGTAAACCTATTTTATTTTCCAGTCGACGAAGACCTCTCTCCGATTGGAAAGCCCATCAAAGGGGTCACCTGGGGGCTCTCTTAGCGAATCCTCACCCAGTCCGACCAGTTTACATTCCAAGGCCTCCATCCCACCGGGTAGTCAGCAAGCCGGTGGAGCGGCAGCATCTGTGACCACGTCAACATCAACATCGGGTGCACTTACACTTACCCCATCTACTACATCCAGCTCTCTGACATCTGTGACAACGCCCAATTCTCTAACCCCCGTAGCTCAAGCAAAGTCAATTATCCCTGCCACTACTTCATCTAATTACTCGCTAACCTCAGAATTTTCTACCACTTCAGTAACTTCGCCTACCCCCTCAATGCCACCATCTGCGTCAATTGCCAGAAGTATTGACTCTGCAGGCAGTGGAGATGTCCCAAGTTCGCAAAGCTCTGAAGATGTGTTTGCCAATGTGTGCGTGAGAAATCGTGCAAACATTTTTGAACAACCAGACGGTACTATTGTTCCAGCTCAGAGTATGCCAAATGGAGTTGCCAACAAGGACCTCAATCAAATTATGAACGGACAATCCTTGCAGCAGCAGCAGCCCCTACAACAAGAACAGCCCAGTGGGATTCAACAGTTTATGCAACAACCTCAGCAGCCAATGCATCCATTTCAACAGCAATTTCAGCATCCAGCACAGCAGCCCTCACTTCAGGGAATGTCAATGATGCAACAACAACAACAAGGAGGGGCTGTGCCTCCGTCACCTTTCCCCGCAAGAAAGTTGAGTCATCCAATCACAGCTCCGGGGAGAGCAGAAAGAGCGGAACGAGCAGACTCCCTGGAGGACATGTCCACAACAACTAGCAGTAGTAGCAATAATTCAATAAGCAGCAAACGCAAACTACCTCCACTGCCACAGAGTTTTGCACATCCAGACATGATGTCCATGCAACAGCCATCAACGGAATCTTTAAAAAGTCAACAACAATCTGGGTCAAATAACTTTTCACAGTCTCAACAACAGTATTCCACAATGACAGATAAGCAACAGCAACAACAACAAAACCTTCAGCAAGCACAAGAAGAGGATGAAGAAGAAGAGGAGGAGGAAGAAGAGGACAAGCATGCATCCCTATTTGGTTTTTGTTCAGTGAAATCTTCAAGTGATAATTATGGAAATGGTAGTACTAGTATAGCTTCTTCAGCAATTAGTAAACCCACAAATGGAATACATGGTAGTGGTGGAATGCGTCCACCACCTCAACAGCAACAAATGTACGATGATGATCAGTCTATACAGCAAGAGTCACAATTCAGTAAGCAAGGACCACCTCCACCATATTCGGCCTCGGAATCCGTTGGTGAAATGCAAATGGCACCAACTAATGGAAAGTCAATTAGGCCATCTCCAGTTCCACCTGCGCCACCACCAAAGCCAGGTAGCAGCATACGTCAACGTTTGTCTTCGTCTGATGAAGAGTATGGTTCGCCAACACACTCTGAAGATGGGAGCAGACCCAAGAGTAATGGTGTTACTGGGAATGGAGGAGGAGGATCAAGCTCTAGCTCAAGTACAACTCCGACCACCACTCAAAGTCAAATTGGTCAAGGCGGGCCTGGTGCTGGAGGAAGTAAGGGCAGTACTCCAGGAACCACAACTCCTTTGGGTACACCACCCCCCGTACCCCCGAGACTCGAGAGAAGGCCATCACAACCGTCGCCGTCGTCTTCACCTCCAAGCATGCCTCCTCCAGTACCTCCAAGACTTGGTAGGGCAGCACCAGTGAGAACTCCTTCATTAGATGGTGTGACTCCATTTTTAGTGTTTTGATTGATGTCTTGAGAAATTTTGTAAATAAATATTGTTGTTTTTTGTAAATTTTACAGGCCGTGAAGCTTTCGAGGTAGACTGCTATACAATTAAGGAAGAAAATGGAGAGGAAGACTTTTTGACGTAATGAACAGGAGCGAGAGATAACTGATTCAACTGCTGCGCTAGTACAACATTGGACTTTAAAAACTATATTCGTACTACTACATAAAGGATTTGATACATTCCATTGTTAGGGTTCAGCTTGTTTTTGAAGCGATGAAAAAAAACCTTCTTCCAAGTTGCAAGTTCCAACTAATATCCAACGAACAAAAACATGCTATTTCTTTATGGGTATAGCTTTTAAAAAGTTCTAAAAATAACATTTTTAAATAACTGCAATTTTGTATTATTTTTACAACAAATTGATGGCATACAAAATGCGAAAAAACAAAGATAAATGAAAAAATAATTAAAAAATTCTAAAAATAACATTTTTAAATAACTGCAATTTTGTATTATTTTTACAACAAATTGATGGCATACAAAATGCGAAAAAACAAAGATAAATGAAAAAATAGCTATAAACAGCTCATCCAAAAAGTTTAACGTTTAGTAGCTCTATATTACTAAGATTGCAAAGTATTTTCAGTAATTGTACTATTGTACAATACTTAAAAGAAGGAACATGATGAAAATAATAGTTTACTAGATAACCTTAAAAAATAACATTCGATCGTGTACATAAAAAACGTTAACAGTATTGTCAAAAATGCTACTAATAATATATAATGTTACTACTCGGAAATATTCTCAAAAGTCTCAAAAAAATTCCATTCTTCCATCTTTCAAACAAATGCCACAATTTTATAGCAGAAAAAGATTCTAAATTCTGTCATTTTAAAATAATAATGGTAACAATAACCTTTAAAAAACAGGTTTATTCTTTCAAACTGACAGGCTGATCTCATTTTTATTGCACATTTAAAAAAATACTAATGTTCCACTATTAAGCAAAAAAAAAATGTTTGGAAACTATTTGAGAAAGAATAACAACAAGATCAATAATAGTGTGTAGTTTGTAGGTGAAAGCAAAAAGAGAAAGGGGTTTGAACACGGGCGTATATATAACTTTCATCATTGTGTGTACGTCGCTCGGAATTTGTATTTTTCATAACTTTCTACAAAACTTGCAGATATGGTCGCTACTACTAAAAATATTATTATTATTAGACTTAATGAGAAGATTTTCAATGAAAACAAAAAATGGATAATCAATCACGTCTATACAATGCTATTATATTTTCACTTGTTGAAATTGAAATTTCAAAGAGAAATAATGAGTCGTGAGAACAAAAAATCTTGTTGGCATCTATAAAGTCGTGTGTGAATACCACATTTCTGTAATGATAGGAAAGTTCTACATTGAAAGTTGTATATATATACATAACATAAAATTATAGAAAAAATGATGTTACCTATATTCAAAGGTCAAAAAATATTGTAATTGTACTCTACTCTGAGATAATGTAAATTAAATGTATGTATCAGTAAAGAGTTAAATTTGATCATGATGTACTACTGTACTACTATTTTCCAGATTATAAGAAAATAACAATGTTGCTAGACAGGTTGCATCAGAACACTGTTGACTGTCATTTAAAAAATGTTTTGAAAAGTTTATATATGTGAACCCGTGGTACCGTTCTGGGGACTTTGAGGAGAAACACTAAAAACCAAATTACCCAAACAATCAAGCGCTAAATAGCCATAATAATAATGAATAATTAAAATCTCCTATTATATGTGAATAGTTATATAGTATCACTAGTTGGCTCCATGACTGGACACCGACTGCAAAAATAATTTTCAATCTACTATAAAAAAATTATATGCTCAGGAATTTGGTCATTTTGAAAAGCAGCAATTTAAAAAAATAGAGAAAATGGTGTTCTAGTAAATATACATAAATCCCATATAAACCTCCTTAAAACCTGTTAATAACTACTTAGCACTTGTACTGAAGTTGATAACATTGTAAAATCCTGTAAATCCATAAATGCCTACGTCCTAATACGTAAAGTATTATTAATACTTAAAAAATACACAAAATATTATTAAGATGATTAATAATAGTTAAATTATTAAAGTAGTGTATTGTTTGTTGCAGTAGAATGTTTTGATTGTCACAGAGGGAAAAATACTACAAAGGGGCTAAAAAAAGTAGTAATTTGCGGTGGTGCGAGGAAACCTGTAATGTAAAAAATATAGTGTAAAGTTGTCAAAATCTCATGTTGGTTGAGTACATCCCTATAAAAATTATTGTTAAAACAGTTTTTAATAATAATACTTGTCACAGACAGAGCAGCCTGCCAAAAAAGAGGTCATTTTTATAAACATTCCCACATTTTAAACCGAACTTGAACAAAATGCCATGTTACTTGTTCTATAAATCCATGTGGGTGGAGAATCTATGGTCGGGAGGGTTTCTCATAACCACTGCCAAAACTTTTTAGAACATTACGAGATTGTACAACACAAACCTTTGTCTCTTTTAATCTGCGGGTCTTACATATTCTTACAAATAGGCTAATTGGTTGTTAATTATATTTATAAAAGAAATATTATTGATACTTGTCTCTAGCGTTGTAATAAATTGAGTATATCTGTAGTGTAGAGTACCGAAAATGTAATATGAGTGAGAGACAGTCGTAAATATTGTAGTTTTAATATTATTGTCCAATAAGTTGATCTATAATGGTAAAGAAATTTTAAAAAGCCGGGTTATCATTATCATCACCCTCTATAATGATTAGAATCAAGACTATGTTTAAAACACAAAATAATATAATATATATTCAATATTATAAAATATCAGCAGTATTACTACAAACCTCTAAAGAGAAAAATATTGTAGTTGAATGAATAACGTAACATATTTATATGGTCAGGTGCATCCCATACGCTTGTACAGGTAACAAAATTAATACAGTACATGGAAAATGGTATATTATTATAAATTGCAATACTTACAAAAAATACATTGATATTCATAGTGTAACACAGTTGGCCGGGCATAATGCAAATAATGTGTTGAGTTAGTTAAAAAGAGCATGTAATATACATACATACGTAAATCTAAACCAACCGTTTAATTAACTTTCTTCTCTCTGATCAAAAAAATGATATAAACCACAAAAATGCTTTTACAAAAAAGTACTACAAAAAAGGCAGTAATGAACGTCTCGAAAACAAAGAACTGTTGCAAATAAAAAAGGCCAAAAAATGCTACGATATTTTGAAGGACTAATCCAATGTGGCTTCAATTTTTATATACTTTTTTGCAAGAAAAAAACAAAAAGTTATTGTGTAACACAAAAGCAATTTTTATTAATCCATTTTTACTCGAAAAAAAAATGTTGCAAATAAAAAAGGCCAAAAAATGCTACGATATTTTGAAGGACTAATCCAATGTGGCTTCAATTTTTATATACTTTTTTGCAAGAAAAAAACAAAAGGTTATTGTGTAACACAAAAGCAATTTTTATTAATCCATTTTTACTCGAAAAAAAAAAGGTTTCAACAACGACTTATATACCAGTTACCAAAATAGTAGGAACATCATTCATTGTCTCTGACAGCAAGATAGATTTTACACCTGAAAAAGCATTTTAAAATAATATATTTACCGTTACATGCAATTAAATGAATGTCTCTATCGCCATCTCTTTTACAACACAAAGTTNCTGAAAAAGCATTTTAAAATAATATATTTACCGTTACATGCAATTAAATGAATGTCTCTATCGCCATCTCTTTTACAACACAAAGTTACTATACACCTTTATAATCCTCCAGCAGCAGCACTCAAATATATTATGGTAGCTGTGCTAAGCAAAGCACAATGTGCTTTCATCTTAATTGATTGATAGATATTATTGGACTGCTCATTAAAAAACCTTTAAAAAAATGCCAGCAATCTGTTGAGGTTTTTTTTAGAGAAGTTTGGAATTGTTGGCAGAATTAATCCATGCTGTTATTTAGATGGGTAGTTAGGTAAGATTCATAAAAAACCAGTCTTATACACCTTTATAATCCTCCAGCAGCAGCACTCAAATATATTATGGTAGCTGTGCTATAAGCAAAGCACAATGTGCTTTCATCTTAATTGATTGATAGATATTATTGGACTGCTCATTAAAAAACCTTTAAAAAATGCCAGCAATCTGTTGAGGTTTTTTTAGAGAAGTTTGGAATTGTTGGCAGAATTAATCCACGCTGTTATTTAGATGGGTAGTTAGGTAAGATTCATAAAAAACCAGTCTTCAAGCCAAGAAGCACAGACTCACGTTTTCAGCACACTAGGGAAAAAACACTACTTACTTACACTATACAATTAAGCACTCATTCACAAAAGGCCTGATTAGCATAAACAAATTTTGTTTTTCATTTTTTCAAAGTAGCAGTGGTTAGATGCTTTTGAAGGTGCTCGTTGAGGAAAAAAAGATAACATCGCACCGCCAAATGCAGAAAATAAAGCAATAAAATGGGCAGATAGATAAATTATAAATATAAATGGGCAGTATAAAGTAGATTGAAACAAAGTGGCAGAATAAATGGAACGAGCTTTAAGGAGGGCAAATGGTTTTTTTTTAAATTTTTACCCACTTTATTTTTATTTTCTCTTGAAAACGCACTTGCAATGCAATAACTTTTAAATGCTTTTATCTTGTGCTAGAACTATACGGCTTGCACTTTGAAGGAATCTACGCTTTATAATTTGGAAAATACAAAGATTAATTGGATTGGATTAGATATTTAACGATGCCAAAACATGTAGGCCAAAATTAGGTGTGATCTCACAATGCCCCAAATAATCTCATTCTAATTCAGTTTTGGATAACTTGTTATTGGAGTCAAATAAAAAAAGTTCTACGTAACTAGCAAGGAAATATTTCAATACTGCCCAATTGCTGTTATAACGGACGTTTCATTAAAAATAATATGCCAGAAGAGTGCAGTAAAATGCAAACATGTTTGACTATAAAAAGCGAAAGCATATTCATTGTAACATCTGGAAAAGGGAAGGTTGCATTCGTTAATAAAACATATCATGATACTTTGTTATCAATATTATTAATTTAAGCTAATAAAGGTAAAAAGTAGTAGCACATAAGTGTAGTGTTTAATATGAGGATTTGCAAACTAATAACTAATAAATACAAGAGAATATGCCGTAAATATTCTTGAAAAAAGTACTATTCTTGATTTTATTACAACAACTTTTCGTCGTCGTCGTCAGACTATAATTTCATATAATATAAAACACAAAGAAGCTTAATATAAAACTACTATTAAATATAGTGTATGCCTACCTATATACTATATATTATACTTTTGATGAAGGCAATATCAAAAATATTTACAGATTATGTCAAGACAGAGATAGAGAGGTTAACTGCAGTAAAACATAATAAAACTATTAAATATAGTATGCCTACCTATATACTATATATTATACTTTTGATGAAGGCAATATCAAAAATATTTACAGATTATGTCAAGACAGAGATAGAGAGGTTAACTGCAGTAAAACATAATAACTTTTTTGTACAGTTTCTCCCAGGTGGTCTCATCCATTTTCATGAAAAGTTGCAAAATTTTCTGTATGTTGTCTTTAATGAATGATATCAGGCCAGGTTTCAGGCGTGTTAAATCTGTATTTATATTTGCAATCCTTTTTTTAAAAAAAACAACAACAGCAACAAGCAAATCATTTAAACAATATGTACAATCAAACTCATAAATTATACGGCATAATGTTTTTATATTGTTTTCTGTACTGTGAGGTCTTTGTACAAGCATATTATTATACATAAATACATCATAAATACATATACCTATAATATGGACTATTGGTTAATTAAACTTGTAATTAAATATATATTTAAAATTTTGTGATGATGATGAATTTCATATCCATTTGTAATAGGAAAGTTTTCTCCAGAGAACAGAGATACATAAATTATTCAGTTGCCTAATTGTAATATGAGGATTGTGTAACATTGTGTATTTATAAAGTATTTTTTAGAATTTTTGTAGTTTTTATCATGTACATTTTGACATTATGTACTTTTATACACAAAATCACTTACTGTTGGAAATTGGATTTTAAGAGCAAGATTGTAAAGAAAAAGTTAGAAGAAAAAAGGAATATAGGATGTAGATTAAGGTAAAAAAAATAAATAAATGATAAAGGGAAATAATCACACGGCTGCTGAAATAAAATGAAAATAAAATGAAAATATATATGTAAAGAGGTGTGAATAGGAAAAAACCCGCGGTGTCATCATGTGGAACTGTTTTCAGATGTTATGTTAAAATTAATTTGTAAGATAATTTTAAACGCGAAAAACTCTATACAAAAATATGAAATGACTACTCAGGGCAAAGAGCGGGACTAGCAGGAGATGGTAGAAGAAGAAAAAAATGTTAACGAAATGAAAATACTAGTTGATATTCTTATTGTTATGAATTTTATGAGGTGGTTAAAAATAATGTAGTAAATTTGTATATAATCAGTATGAAATAGGAAAATGCATCAATCAAAACCTGGTTTATTTAATGTAATAATAATTATTTCAAAATGAAGGAAAATTGCGTATTAGACAAGAAGCGAGTGTAAAAAAATAAATCAAATGTTATCTCGTTATACCTCAAGTTTTATCAATTTTTTATTTTTATTTTTTATAAATGGATATGGAGCGATGAGTGTCCGCCGAATATCTTGCAAACATGTATGCAATGTGAAAATAGAAGAGGTCTGCTGGAGAAATCAATCATGTAGAGAAATGAACAATAGGTACCCACTGTATTATACACGTTATGTATATCAATAAAACGGCTAGCAAAAATTTACGACAGTTTTGTTTCCCATATATTGTTGTTTGCAATTTACAATTACAAAGTAGATATTTCCTATTATTATGAACACAACTGCGAAATGTTATGTCATCGATAGTTTTTATAATTGCGTTACATGTTACATTTTTACCTATTAAAACTTGATGTTGGACTTGACTCCAGATTCCTTTAGAGAAATTCATACAATCAACGACAGAAATAAACCCACGTTCTCTAACCCCCTATACGATAGTAGCAAAACCATACAACTTTTTAAATATAGACAGCTTTCCGCAATAAATAATGAACGCAATCAGAGGAAAATTGGCAGCTACACTTGCTTCAAGATCCTGATGATTATTTTTAAAAAAGTAAAAAACTTAAATCTCTTTATTACAAGCAAATTACTTTGAATTTTTTTAAACTCTTGCTATAACGTATAAAAATTCTGATGAAGTGAAAGTACAGAAAATATATATATGATAACCCTATATCCCTATGTAATTAAATAGTAAAGACACCTACCTATACAATACAATAAAAATATGGTTCTTGCAGGAAAATGTAAAGGTATTGGTACTTAAAACAATATTACTACTAAAGTTACGTATTTTACGTGAAAATAAAAGATGAGCTCGTGATTGTCAAATAAAGCGGTTATGTCCAAAATGAACAAAAAAATAGTTGTTTACATTGTGCGTTTATTTATCGGATTTATCCCTTCATAGAAAAAATGAAACGGTAGGCATATACATTATAGGCATATTGTACGTACTCAATGCAGTTCTGTACTACCCCAAAGTTCAAAATCAACATAATTAAAGTACTATATTAACTATATTTCTACATATATGCTTGAAAATTCCGTTTGAAAAATAACTAAAAGATTATTATGCTGCGTTATTACATAATCTAAAAATTTGAATAATTATTGTATAAAGAAAAGTAACGTAGATTATAGGGTACAGTAATTGGAGTGGAGTCCGGTGGAGTAACGTTATATCAAGTCATTGTAAGTGATCACAGATCTTTGCATGGGATGTTTGACGTAGTCAAAAAATGTTTGAATTCAATCTTGTCAATAGTCGCTTCCAGAATCTTCTTGTGCAGTTTCGTCAGCTTCCAGTTCTGATTCTTCTTCAGGATCATTCTCCAAAGCTTGTACCGTGACTGAAGTTCTAGCAAGTTTCATTCCATAATGGCCTTTCCAAAATTGACTGTCACGCCTACAATAAAAATATTTTTTACACAAAAAGTAAAGTATTTGTTTGAAGCAGAAGAGATATGAATGAAAAATCGGTTTACCCTTCGTGAATAAAAACCAAGTATCTAACTTGGTTCATGAAATCTGCATGGCTTTGTTTGAATTTAAACGCATACTCTGCCGTTTCCCACTGCATACCTGGAGGTCTTTCAACCAAATCTTTATGATCCCGAATAATTTTTTCCTGTGAATCAAGGATTCTAAGTTCCCAACGAAAAACGCCACCACAATCAAATCTCGTTGTATACCTACAAAGAATACACAACAAAACTACTTTATTTTCATTCCTTTTAAATGACAATGACATCATTGATACATATGCAGTGATACGATTTTGAATTCTTACATTTGAGAGCACTTTATCTGCAAAGGTAAGCTTATCCTCATGACTGTTGGGTTAAGTCCTGCCGCCCACAAGTCTATAACTACATACTTAGAACACCACTGAAATGATGTAACAAAGCAGGATCTATCAATGGTTCCAAAAAACCTTTCTTCAGGAATCGGTTCGCAACCAACAGGCGGTTCTTCGACTAGCCACTGATCCCCACCATTTTTATAAATATTCCACGACTCAAACTGGCCTGGAGCAGTGAGTGAAGCAAACAAATACCATCATTAAGCAGGAAAAAAGCAAAATCTGATGGCAGTCGAAATTTATGGTATAAACTTCCGTAAAGACTTACGATGACCAGATGGATTCACTATGTAATTTTTCGAGAACGTTTCATGGCGAAACTGAGAGTATAAAACTATCCACCCCTCTGGTTTCTCTTTGATGTGTACTGGCACTTTATCCCACTGCAATCCCCTGTATTCGTAGCATTTCTTCCAGAAGGACTTTCTGGTGATAAGGTCTTTCCACGCCAGACAAACCTAATAGAGGACACACGACAATGTAATTACTCAGGTAATAGTAAAGAAGGTAAGGTCTTGCTCTTTTTTAAATATAAAAAATATATCCTGTTCCACAAACCGAATTGCACTTCAGGATCTCTTCTCTAGGTACTCTACACAATATGCTCTCAAGTACAGGCTCTGGAAGCTCATATCCGCAAAAATTGTATCCGTTGTCTGGAGAAATGTGGTTTTGAGGAACCCGCTTTCTAATAAAATCATTCCAAGTAATTCCTGTCCAAGAATTATCTTGAGGTATCTGTGGAGGCCCCCCAAAGGATGGCCGTGAAAAATCGACAACGTTGCCCATGTCCTGTTAGTCCTGTATATATAAAAATGTGCTGTTTACTCTATGGATAAAATTGACGCAGAGTATGTGGCAAAGTATTAGTTAGCAGCATGCGACCTGAACGTCTGTCAATCAACACTGCAAATTTTTCAGTTTCTTTGAACAAATTTTAAAACAAAATAAAACAAGGGTTTGATGTTCTATAGTCTATAAAGTACAACTAAACTACAAAAAAAAACCAAAGAAAAGTAATAGTTTTGATTAAAGTTCATTACCGTGCTGACTACGGACAACGGACAGATTAGATTGAAAGGTCAAGCCCAAGTGGTTTACAGAGATCGAGTTTAAATGAATTAAAAATATAGTCGTAATCTCGTGTATTTATATAAAATACTATTACTATAAATTTTGGTACAGTTTACTGTAATGTCTTGATTCTTGATTTTTACAATACTTGTACATATGGTCATGTTTACACAACTCTCCTGTAAATATCCAAGTTCCAATTTTGTTTTGGTATGAAACTCGTATGCATTATGCATCATATGATTTTCTTGGTATTGATGGTGCTGCTAGTATGAGTAGGTAGCTTTGACTAAGGCAATCCTCCATACATCACGTAAAATTTGCTTCGCACACACGCAGGCATGCAATACAGCACAAGACAAAAAACAACCAAAGTAGAAAGAGAAAGTACAGGTTTTTATATGATCACTATCATGGACAGAGGTCACCTACCTGTTCTGACCACTGCACTGCACTGTCCTCTGTAATTTACAGATG
>JAANSP010001339.1:0-15796 GCA_036850745.1 Homidia socia
GTTACAAATCGTAGAGGAAAACTGAAAATACCAGAAGAAAGCCAGTATTCACATCCATAAAACTATCACCGTTGTTAAAAATCTTATATTACAAAAATAGCCGTGAAGTCAAAATTGATCAGTTGATGTGATTTATTTTGCGTCCTTTCCAAAAAACGTTCCTTTGTTTCATAATGCTGCCTTATTATCATTATTGCAGCATATTGCGCAACAAGAATTGACTCCGCCTACTCACAGCTACTCTACTCCGCCGGTACTAGCTTCCCTCAAGCCTTACAACATTTTCACAATATTGCATCTACGCTTGTTTTAAACAAATGCTTTGTTCATAAACATATATCATCCTTTGAAAGCATATAAACGTAAAACCAAACTAATACCAACACCCAAGAGAAACGTTATGTACAGTTACCACCACTCAACATGCCAAAATGGAAAATGTAAATAATACCCAAAATGAACATAACAAGTTAATAAAATGAAGTTGAATTCTTGGCTCGCCAATTGATAACGTTTTAATATATGCATTTGCAACTATGGTCAAAGAAAACCATTCCATACACAAGCAATGTTCGTATTGTGGTGTGGTACAAGCTTCTAGCACAGACCAATTAGCAATTATTATTGGAATTACTAGTATGTACCCAGACTGCGAGAAAGAGCGGGAGTTTAAAGGGAATAACTCAGCGAAAAAGAAAAATGTCGCATCCAGCTCAAGAAGTACAAAAATCTCGGGTACAGCTAATGGCGCCAGTCCAGCAATGAACACTATAATATTTGCAACAATCCCAACTACATCTACTATGCCGTTATAAAATAAAAAAGGATTCATGCGTCGGAACACGCTGAAGCGGCTCTTGAAAAGTACTGATTCCCAATTACTCAAATGTGAATGTGATGAAACAATCACTAGATTTGATTCGAATACAGTATGTAGTAGCATTTCATTGAATAGAAATACAACTTCTTGATGAGATAATCCAGGTTAGTTCCTATGACAATTACGGCAAACAGCATCTGAAATAAGGAGAAAGTTTCATGCTTTCATATTTTCATAGGAGCATCCAGCTAATCCAGCAAAACAAATAAACAAGCTGGGGCTTCACACGACGAAATAATTCCGTGATTTGCCAGTTTCCAGAGGAACACATGGTGAAAAAATCTGTATTCTATGCAGATCTTTTGTTGTGTATTGTCCCAAAGCAGCAAGAGCTGTAGAAATACATATTATCAGTGATTTTCTGGTTAAGATGTGACGCTAGCCTTATAAAGGGATTTTTATACTCAAGTTATTTGAAAATAACAAATATACTGAAACTGCTCTCAAAACTGCAACACCTCTTGTATCTAACCGCGAAGAAAGTATTGTAAAATTAGTAGTTATTGTCAGTCTAGACTTTTGTTTCGCTTTATATTACGCAAAATTAGAAAAAAGGCGGAAGTATGCATTTTGTTGCAAAAGAAAGATGAATTCATTTTTTCTTGTAAAATTAAAGAATTAATAACTCAACTATAGAATTTATTATTTTCTGTTTAATTTCGAGGTTTTAGACTCAGTTTACATACTATGAAGAAAATCATTACGTTCGTTATTCATTGGCTTCATTGAAAATTTCATTCAAATAATTGCTTAGGTATTTTTCTTTTCAAAGCCACTTCCACTCTGCGAACTTCCATTGCTACTCTTAAACATAGAAACAGTTATTTGAGTGGCCGATGGTGCGGCTTATGTTTTAAACTTTACATGTTTCCATAAAATAGCAGCAGCTCTATGGCTTAAATGTGAAAAGTGAACTTGCATTTTTAAAACTCGATTGACTCGATTTTTGCATACACTAAATATAATTTTGCTGCAGGTGGTTAGAAAAATTACTGCTGTCCAATGTCATTTTTACAATAAGTTATTACCAGCTTTCAAGTATAATATTTATTTAGTATTAAAAATGCTAGAAAATTGAAACGGTTCATAAAAATAACGGATTTAAATGTATAGAAACAATGGAAAAGGTACATATAAAAACCAAACAAATGAATTTGAAATGACTTCTAAGAGCTAAATTAAATTATTCCTCCGTAAATATATTCCCAACTGCATTTTGATGTTGCAAAGAATTATAAGTCAATTAAAATGTTGTTAATAATTAATAATTCCAACTGCAATTGTGTATGAGCCTGGGAAAACTTTTTTGCACTCACGCTATTCGTTATTTTGATTATGCATTTTATAACCTATTTTTCCTTTAGACATTTATAACACGGTGACAAGTAATAGCCGAAACAGTTAATCGTGTTCCATGGAATCCATTCTAACTAGCTTGTGTTTATTTCTGAGCTTACTTTTTTAGCTTGAATTAAGCTAGCTACATCCCAAAAAATGATGGAATAAATAATATGAAGTATTTTTGCCAGACAAAGTAAGCAATAGCAAGAAAAAACTTGACAACAGTTTTAAAATGAATGATTCAACTTTTAACACTTGTAGGCTGTTAGCAATTGCTGTGTAATTATTTACTTAAGATAATATGTTGTTGTTTATGGTTGACATTATGTGAGAGCTAACAGAACGCCCAGAGATAATCAAAAAATGTATAAACGAAAATATGATTGTGCATGTATACTATAGGCTACATGACCATCGGCATATATTCATTTTTATCAAATAATGTTAAAACCAAATTTGGTAGTAGTATCATACTCTCATTTTACACGAATAACATAATAATTATGATGCTAGTCTGTCACTGTCCACTGTCACGTTAATTGACACTCTTGTTGAACCTCTTGTTGAAACAAAGCATATCCTAATGATTGATTTATTATGCTTCACATCTTTATGAGACTAATTAATAATTCATGAGGCTAAAGTTATTGATCAATGATCATTAAATGGGTAGTGATCTGAGATCATTTTGTTAAAAAACTGTTTACAAGTAAATGTTATAAATTGAAAAAAAACTTTTTGTGTACCTTTTGCTACCAGTCTTTACTCCTGTTAACTGGCCTTTTTCAATGTGGATGCAGTCTGAACAGATAGGTATTACTTAGCCTTTTGTTTTATGTTTTAAACTCTAAATATCCTCAGTCATTGACATTTGATGTATATCTTATGCAAATACTGTTGTTCTATCTGTCCAGTTATCTTTCTAATTTATAATTTATTTAGGCTAATTAATTAACAACACCCTAAATTAAATTTGGAATATTATATGCCCAAGGGTATACTTTAATTGAATTAAAAACACAAAAAATTGATGGATAAAGTTGGGATTAGTACTGTTTGTTAGCTACACATGACGACAATAAATGAGGCTTCAGTATAAAAGTTCAGCACAAAAGAGACCTTCTCAACAGTGCTGTTTTGTTGCTGGGCTTAGCTAAAACTTCTTTATCGATCTATATTAACACAATTTAAAGGTTCTTCAAGTAAAGAACAACAAAGTTGTTGCCAGATATTTCTTTTTCCATAAATATCTTCCCTCCTCAAAATGGCGCAGGCACTAAAAGCGCCGATGCATAAAAATCGGCGAACAACAATGTCCCGAATTAATGGGGTCATTTCTACAGGTGGCCTGTTTAAGGAATTGAATCTTCCCAGTCAGATTTACGGAGAAGCTCAAGCACTTGATTGTAAGCTGCTGTTATATCAAACAACCACCACCAATATCACCATAAACCATAGTAATAAAAATTTCGTAATATTTCCGCATTATTTTCTGTACTAAACAGCATTGGAGGTATTTTCCATCACTGGTCCGCATGGCGCATGGCAGCAGTATTCTTGGGACGAGATTGTCAACGCTGAATATAAAGAGGCAAAGATAGGAGACGAATTCGGACCAACATGGACAACTCACTGGTTCCGTTTCAATGTGACCATACCTGCATCATGGCAAGGGAAAGAGATACACCTCCGTTGGTCAACGGGAAGTGAAGCTTGTGTCTACTCGGAAACTGGTAGAGTCATTCAAGGACTTTCTCCTGACTTTCGCGAAGAATACATTTTGGCCCAGAACTTTGTAAGATTTTTTGAGGGTTGAAAGGTGCCATTTTTGAAATTTTTAATTTAGTTGTATTTTTAATTTCTCTATCAAAGGATGGAACAACGCAACCCGGAAGATTTTACATTGAAATGGCTTGTAACCACATGGGTGGAGCTGGGGATGGTAATAGTTTAAACAGTTTTGAAGTGAAAAAATTAAAACAGTTTCTGTGCGCCAAATATCGAGAAAATTATTATAATTACCAAATAGAAATCAGACCACCTAATCCAGGACAGTGGTGGAGACTAAACAGGGCTGAAATTTCAGTTTTCAACAGAAACAAGTACAATCTCTTGAATGATCTTGAGATGCTTTACCAAACGGCTAATAAGTTGGGCGATGGGAGTCATATTGGGATGCAGGCAATGTTTGCTGCTAATGAAATTGTTAACTTGATTCGATTGGGAGATGAAACGTGAGCCAAGCTACAGATTTGGAATATTTTCACACTGTGGAGCGCTCTAATTAGTGTCAATGTCTTTTTTATTTCTCAGAACTGCATCAACAATTGCATCCACGTTTTTCGCTGATAAACCTGGTGAAAAGGCTCACACAATCTACGCCATGGGACACTGCCACATTGACACTGCTTGGTAGAGTTATGAAATAATCAAATTATTTTGAAAAAAATCATAGAAATTAAAATTTTATCATTTACTAAATTAAAATTAATTAATCCCCTTCGTCAGGATGTGGGCATATGATGAGACAATACGCAAGTGCGCAAGATCTTTCTCTGCACAGTTACGTCTTATGGAGGAATATCCGGATTTTAACTTTGTGTGCAGCCAGGCTCAGCAGTATGCTTGGGTGAAGCAATGGTATCCACAATTGTTTGAGGAGATGAAGGAGAAAATAGCCGACGGGCGTTTTGTTCCTGTTGGGGGAACGTGGGTCGAGGTAGGTATATACATGTTCTTTAATTTAATTGAAGGGGAAAATACAATGGATATTTTAATAGTCAATCGTAACAATGTTGATGACCTTTTTTAATTCAAAACAGAATGATGGCTACGTCCCATCAGGCGAGTCTTTTATCAGACAGTTTTTCTACGGCCAACAATTTTTCAGAAGAGAGTTCAACATAACGTGCAAAGAGTTTTGGCTTCCTGACACTTTTGGATATTCAGCGCAGATTCCCCAAATGATTAGCGTAGGTGTTATGCTCCTAGCTGAAAAATACATGTAAATATTTGTTGAGCCATTCAGCGTATGTAATGCCTTTGTTTTTCTCTATACCCAGCACTGTGGCGTCCAGCGTTTTCTCACTCAAAAAATGTCATGGAGCCTTGTCAACAAGTTTCCTAATCACAACTTTATGTGGGAGGGAATCGACGGCACTGCAGTACTTACTCACTTTCCCCCAGGCGACAGCTACAATATGCAAAACAGCGTTGACGATTTTGTAAACACTCAGCAAAACTCGTTGGATAAGGGACGCACAAACTGCGCCATTGTCCTCTTTGGAAATGGCGACGGTGGTGGTGGACCAACCCGTCAAATGTTGGAAAGGCTCAAAAGAGTTCAAGACACGGATGGATTACCTCGAGTGACAATGAGTACATCGAATGAGTTCTTTGACAGATTGGAACAAGACAAGGACAAGCTGTACAAGTGGGTTGGGGAGCTCTACCTGGAGCTCCACAACGGAACGTACACCTCGCAGGCAAAAATCAAGGCTTACAACCGAAAGTGTGAATTTATGCTCAGGGAAATGGAGCTACTCATGTCTATTGCGTATGTAAGAGGAAATATAACAAGAAGCGCAGAGAACAACGTGAGTAAATCTGACTTTACGTATAAAGTGTTTTGATCAGTCATCTCTTCAATTGTTTCACGTTACCCCACCTATTATTTTACTTTAGAGACATGGCTACTGTCGACAAAAATTGGCAAAACGTGTTACTAAACCAATTCCATGATGTTCTACCTGGTTCATGTATTGAAATTGTTGCCATTGACGCGTGGAAAATTTATGAGGAGGTTTTCGATTCCTTGACTGCCCTAAAGAAAACTTACCACGGGCGGATTCTTGGAACAACTGGAAACACTCCAGTGTTGTTCAATCCACTTCCTTGGGAAGTCAAGCAAGTTGTGTTTATAAAGCCAGACTCGGGCAATCCACCAACTGGAGCGAATATCCAATCTGTCCAATTAGACACTGCAGAATTTGAGGACAGCACTGAAGGAAGATTTAAAGTGCCCAACAACTTTTCCGCGGCATTGGTCACTCTAAGACCAAATGGTTACACACAATTTATTCCACAGGTGCCAACTAATCCAGTTATATATCAGCCAAACACTCCATCCAACGGGGTGGGGACCTTTTCCAATGGAATAATCAGCTTACAGGTCAACACCACTGGACGTCCCTATGAAAAGCTGTTTATGAGTGGAGAGCAAGTTTATAATGACTATCTTAACAAAGGAGTGGAGCCAGGCATGTTTTACATTTACGATGACATTCCTTTGTTTTGGGATGCTTGGGACATTGCTGATTATCATTTGGAGAGTCGGAGGAATCCCGATTACAGGGATGAAACTGCAGCTCAGATTATTGCCAGTGGGAATGTGGTCGGCTGCTACAAGTGGACTGCTTCCTTTGGAAGTAGTAGTATGGTGCGGTACACCATCATGCGGGCAGACTCACCAATGATTGAATAGTAAGTTGGGTTAAATAAAATAAAATAAATTAAGTTACAAAATATTTTGTGGACAGGTAAAACTATTTGTTATTTCAGCTACACCATAATCGACTGGCGTGAAAACCACAAGTTACTCAAAGTCGAGTTCCCAATGGACATTTTAGCTCGTGAAGCAACCTATGAGATTCAGTATGGCTGGGTGACCAGACCAACTCATATCAACACATCCTGGGACATGGCCAAGTATGAGGTGTGCGGGCACAAGTGGATGGATGTTTCACAAGCTGATAAAGGCGTCACTTTGATAACCGACTGGTATGCTAAAAAAGCGCTTGCTTTACAGGTCATACTTATGTACAAATCCAACTAAATATAATGAAACTATGTTTTAATTGCATCCAGCAAATACGGTTTCCATGCAAGAGATAACGTTGTACAAATCTCATTGTTGAAGAGTCCAAAGAATCCTGATGCAAACTGTGACATGCACAAGCATTTCATCTACTATGCTGCGTTGCCTCACAAAGGAACATTCCAAGAGGCTGAGGTGATTAGACGTGCTTATGAGCTAAATCTGCTTGGGTCCAACAATGTACCACTACTCTCCTCCAACTTGACTGGGGCAAAGTAAGACTTGTCTTAAAACAGTCAATTCTTGACTATAAGTTTTATTCGATAACGAGCATTCTTAAGATGAATCTTTTTGTGTTTTGATATTATTAGCTTACCAGCTAGCTGGGTTACTAGTAGTCACTCTGCTGTGGTGATTGAAGCAGTGAAAGTTTGTGAGGAGTTGATGCGAACCATAGTAGTACGAGCTTTTGAAAGTAAAGGAGGAGCAGCCAACACAATGTTAGGACCACTTAAAAAACATAATTTCTTTTGAAAATATTTCCTTTTTTGTTACATCTAATTCCATTCTTTTAAAATTTATTTTGCGCAGAATCAATCTTGGCTTCCCCGTGACTAAAGTCGCTGAATGCAATGGTTTGGAGGATCCTGGTGCGGATGTGCCATTCGCAAACAATTCATTCCAAGTCGAACTTTCGACCGTTCCAGATCCGTAGTTTCTTGGTTCAGTTTTAATTAATAACCACAAAAGGCAACATAGCATGCCATTTTTAATATTAATGAAATAAAGCTGTATTTTAAGATGAGACTCCTTTGAAATGGTTAAATTAACAATTATCTTTTACTCAAGTATGAAAAATACGCCGATTCCTGTAATAAAAACATGTGACAAACAATATTTGCTGCATTTAGTTTTGACAAGATAATGCGTATTCGGTCAATGTATCTAATTCAGGTAATATGCACATGTATGTCTACGAGTAAGTAGGTATAATAGGACAAAAGATAGCAAAATGTTTTTGCTATTTGAAAGACTGAAAAATTCAATTTGCGTATTGTGTTTCCAGAGAGCTATATTAACGTCAACTACCAACGTCAGCAGTAATATGAACTGTTTCTGAGCAATGTCGACCGCTAATTGTCATGTCATCCATAAATTGCAACCCAGGTAAAAAATATTGACAAATTCCGGTGTATACGCTTCTGAAGGGTCAACTGCCGAAGAAAAACTTCTGCTTCGTTGCTTATAGTCCCAGCTTTGTTAACTCTTTAGAGTTTTCCATTCGCATGAAATTATAAATCAATTTACTTTACTCAAAAGAACTGTTGAATTTACGTCTTAATTTTCAACGATTTGTTCCGTAACATTAACTCTTTTAAATTTGTTTGAACTTTGACATAGACAGAGAGGCAAACAATCCTGGTAATTCTAAAACTTTTCTCCAAAGACATGTATTACTATCTTTACAAAAACATTTACTCTTTCAAATTTCATTCATTTACAAATCACACGACATATTCCCGACCTTGTTCAACTGTCCATCTGAAAGTCAATACCTTCATGGTGTAATACGTCTCTGTGCTACCAACCAACTCTCAATATATTCGACTCGAAGATATGAGCTGTCCCGACAGACACGCAATCAGGCAAGGGAGTAACTACCAACGAGCAATTTTTGTTTCGGCAGTTAAGAAAGCTGTCATAAATGAATCAATTTACTGTAATCTATTTTGTTATTTGTAATCTTTATCTTTGCAATTAAAAAACTTGTACAACCTATTTTATGCATGAGACATCAAAAAAGCTTTCAATGACCAGTTAGGACTCACTGAAACCGGCGGCACCACAACAAGAGATAAGTGAGATAACCCATCACATAATGAAAGCTTATCTATCTTATGCATGTGCATGAGTCAGACTTTCACATATTTCTGCGTTTTCCTCCAAAGTCCAACTTGATGGTAAATTACCGTCGGTAATTGCATCAAG
Organism: Homidia socia; assembly: GCA_036850745.1. NCBI lineage: Eukaryota > Metazoa > Arthropoda > Collembola > Entomobryomorpha > Entomobryidae > Homidia > Homidia socia. The sequence goes on from JAANSP010001339.1 coordinate 9,027, forward strand.
TGTTGACTTTATAAATAACTTCACACTTCATTCAACCGTTTCAACAGTTGATTCGTTCACTTTTCTTCTTGTCACAAGCTTACAACCTACTGCATTAACTCTTATGATAATCAAAGCGTTTTAAAGTTTTAAAGAATTTAAACTATTTAAATTCATAGAGAATCGTTAGGTCACAAATCGTAACTCCATTGAACTGTGGTAGGAATGAGTTCACGTGTTCCTTTTGTGAGAATCTTAATTCTCCATTTATGGCTTTCCTTACTGTATCCCTCCGCTCAGTGTAAGTTTTTGTCATTTAAAATGCTCGTGCAATACCTACAAAGTGTTTCTGATTTTTAAGATACATATCTATCTAAAAACGTTTTAAAAATTTACTCCACAAAAAGGTGGGTGGGATAATCCTTCATTCGAAGTGGATCCAGATGGATTAGGTGGTATTTCGGCCAATGGCAACATAATTAGGTTACTTGAGAACGTTCCATACAGTAATTTTGGATTTGCACTGCTTAAACTAAGACTGACGGGTCAGTAACTGACTTACTTCTTTTACTTTTTAAATCCTCACTTAATTGAGAAGTTATAAAAGATACATGTATTATGTGCAGATCCACGAGATGTAGTTGTAATGGAACAAGAGGACGACAACTTCAACATTTTTTCAAAAGAGGAGGATGACGGCAAAGTTAGTTACTACTTCAATGCAACAAGACCTTTAGACTACGAAAAATTACCCATACCACCAGAGGACTTGCCCTTTATTATTTCATTAAGAATAGAAAGTTCCTTTGAGAGACAAATTATACGTGTTGATGTACATGATGTTAATGATAACAGGTATATTACCATTCTATAACAATTCTGTACGTGTAAATATAGTTTAGTAATTTAATTTTCTAAGTCATTGAATAACTACCTACAAATTTGATCATGCAAAAAATAACTGTTTTAGGCCCACTTTTGAATTGCCAGAAGGACAAACGCAATATGAGTTTGTAGTTTGCGAGAATACTGAAAATGGTACTCCTTTGCGAAATGTTACTGTTGCCCCTTTTTCACCGTATCCAAATTCATGTAGAAATTATTTTGAAAGTGAAGAAATAGCAGTTATTGCTCGAGATGATGATGTTTCTCCCGAGTTTGGCAACATGAGTATCAGGTTTAAACATATTACTAACAATTTATCGCCATCTAGAAACTTGAGCTAAATATTGAATCCCCAATATGCTAGATATCGGTGGAGTAGAACTACAAGGCAGCCACCAATAAAATTGGACTCAGAGACGGGAAAACTGACAATGAGTTTTGAGGGCACTTCTGGCGGCTTTGATTATGAGAGGTTCACAGAAGAGATTTATATTGTGGAAGCGGTAGATAGTTATGGGAATGACTCAGGTTTGACTGGAAGTATACCCATTCGGTTTAAAATTCTGGACAGAAATGATGAAACTGTGGATTTACGCTTTTTGGTATTAAAAAATCATTTTGGTATTTTATACGTGATTGGGAAATAATTTTATTCTAAAATTGATGAAAACCCCTGTTGCATGAAATAGAATGGATATCGGGCTACTATTCGAGAAAACACAAGCTTAACGAACCCAGTGTTGACTGGCATTACCGCTTCAGATGTTGATGAAAGTGGCAAAATTATTTTTAACATGACAATAGTTGACATTTTCATAGAAGATGACTCATTGACAACGAGAAGCAGTACCATTGTATCTAAATACAAACGAGTATCTTTTGATGGTGATAATGAGCTCAAAGAAAAAATGCGACACTGGTTTAAACTTGTTCAGCTACCCGGAAGTACAGATAAATATAAACAGTTCCAGATAGAGCTTGGAAATGAATTTCCGGATAGAGAAGGCTACGGGGTGCAAGAGGTAGACAGAGTCGACCTGACAATCAGTGTTGAAGACGTGAATAGCCAAACAGGGAATCAAGTTATGTCTTGGAATGTGACCATTATTATTGAAGATATAAATGACAACCCACCAGAGTGGGTTGATGGAGACGGTGCAGATTTTAATGTTACCGTGGCAGAAACGTCATGGGGAAGCGAAGGAGACACAAGTACTGAACGTCAAAGGGAAATTTACACACTTCGAGTTTTCGATAGAGACTTGAGAACAACATTCAATTTCTCTTTAAGGTAAGCAAATAATTTTCATGCTTGCCCTTTTTTCACACACAGCTTGTAAAAGAATAAAAAGGTAAAATTTACTAATTATTAGAACTGATGAAGAGGACTGCAGAAATTTGCCGGAAGGTATTTGTGGCCAAATCTTGGACATGTTTGAGCTTAGTACCAGTTTCTCCACCACCGGCACCACAACCTTGCGTCGTAAAAAGGATCAAGTAATCGACAGAGAAGCGCGAGAATATTTTATTGGAAATAGCGATGTCATAAATATTACCATTGCTGCCTCTGATGGCAACCCAGATCATGTATTACTCTCAAAGGTACACTTTCTGGATCTTGAATTCAATTCAAAAATGAATATTGTGCTTCAAATTTACAAAAATGTTTCCATTTTCTTTAATTTCCTAACAGTTTCAAGTTACGGTGGAGGATATAAATGTAAGAAATGCAATTGCTTTCTCTCCAAAACTAACTTTCACTTTTAACATTTATCGGCAACCGAAAAGTTTTTCTGATTATTTCTATTAATAGGATAACACCCCACAATTCAGCATTGCATACAATGAAACTGAATATATTGTTGATGAGAATGTAGACTATACTGCAGAAATTGTGCAAATTCTTGCTACTGACCAAGACCACCCAGGTACAAAAACTGTATTCTTTCTAAACCCTTTTATCCAAACTTTTTCAAAATTTTATACTTGAAATTCACTGTTTTACTTTTATAATATTTTATATTCAATAGCCGTATTTGGAAATGTAAGCTATCTATTTGAAAATGGGGAAGGTAATAGTGGAGAGGAAAAGTTTAACATTGACTTAAATGATGGAAAAATAACTGCAATCCCTGGTCAATATGACTGGTATAATATGATTGATCTCCCTGATCAGCGATTTCGACTTTTAGTGAAGGCTATAGACTACTACAGGCCAACGTCAACGAGTAAATAAATCTTGAATAATATTTTTCTTTAACACATTTTTAACATGTCAGGTTAAATGCATTTTCTTTGAAAAGGTGGATCAAACCTAAACTTAACGTATGTCTACATAAAGGTGAATGGTAAGAGTATTTTATTTACAAATAATGACTTTGTTTTAATAATTTGCAATTATTGTTTAGAACAATAAGCATTTTGAAAGGAGATGATGTACCAATTTTTACTTTCATTTTTTAGACAAAAACAATCACGCACCAGAGTTTCTTTTAGATGGTGGAAGCATGGAAAATCCGCATTTGGTATGCGAAGAAGGAGAACTGGAGACCGGAAAAGAGTTGACTACTTTCCAAATGCAAGATAGAGACGACAATAGCTTGGACAACGGACAATTTTCTGTGTTGATTGAAGACGTTGTCAAGCAACCTCCAGAAAATATCAATTTGAAACATTTATTTAGACTTGAATTAAGTGCGGCAGAAGATTATAAAAATGTTAGGAATTTGACAATGTTTACAACGCAAAGTTTTAAAGGATTATGGGGAAATTACACCATAAAATTGAAGGTAATTAACATGTAAACTTTAATGATTATATCAATCATTTATTTTTCGGTACACTGTACTTTAATGTTTATGACCATTAAAATAGGCATCGGACGGAGAAAATAGCGACCCCGTACAGCATTCGAGCGAATTTGAGTATTTTCTTTATGTAAAGAACGAAAACACATGAATGAGCGGAGATAAAGCTAATTAAAACATAAAGTGTTATATTAAAAATTAAAACAATTTCATCAACGGTATAACAATAATAAATACTAAATACCACTCATTAAATAGCTCCAACTTGTCTTAGAAGCAACTTAAATTGCACTGAAAGCTATTATCGGTAAACCAGCACATCTCATACATTGACAACAGTTCGTGCAAACATAGAACATCATAATTTTATCAACCTTTCCATTCAGCGTCCATCATAATTGCGTTAGTTACACAGAAGGTGGGGTCTTATGGTTCACAGTGGCTACTCCTAAAAAATCAAAGCTCTTCACATTTTTTTATTATTAAAATAAAAAAAATAAAAAATAAATAAATACTTCATCGGTTAGATACATCAGTTTAAATAGCCAATAAATATTAACTAAATATTATAATATACACTATAATATTAAATAAATATTAATAGTGTACCAGATTACTTCATACCACCTTAGTAAAAATGTTTTCGGATAGCAAAATTACAAAAAAAATCATCTATTACATACTTGCTATGTAGTTGTTGTGCGCAGTGTTGTTTCCATTTGATGATATACTCACCAGTTGTATAAATTAACCTAGTCAGTGTATTTAAAGTGCATATTAGGCATATTTTATTATGCATATGAAAAATAAATAGATAGCTACCTAGTAGTTTTATCTGTATAGTGTTCCGGTACATTCCGCCTTTAATTTTTGTAATACAGTGTTCTATCTAACCTTGCCACACAGCATCATGAATTATTTGCATTTCTCAAGCTACATGTTTACTATTTAGATCCTTACATCATACAGTCAGACTAAAAAATTCAAAGAACAACTTTTTGAGAAACAGAGGTTGGCTGTCATTCTGGTTGCTTTGTTGCTCATATATTTTACAATATAAAAATATATACAACTGTTTTCTACGAAATTAATATACATGCCTACCTACCTGCACATAATACAACTTCTAACATTCGACAATCACGCTGCTTTTAAAGAAAATCTGCAATTTTGCTTATCCTAGGGAGTCTCAAAACTCGATAAACGATATAAAAGCTGACACGTCCACAAGTCGTGCGAAATGAAATTTGAATAAATATACGCTCACTATCAAAGCTGTATGTAGGTCTTAATAATTCATTATCGTTGCATCAAATATTATGGACCGTTGTTCAATAAAAATCAATTTCAGGTGAACGAGTGTTTCACATTCCACAAATCCTTTCAAATTTTTCATTCTTTGATACAAGCTTATGGGTCGCTCACTCTCATAAAGATAGACGAATATTTTAAAACATGTTAATTGTCACAAATTTAGTTTCAGAAGTGGTTTTATTATTTCATTACCTTCAAAAATGGAACTTGTACTCCTTGACATATCCCTATACTTTTATAGTCAAAAGGACTCAAGGTGGAAATCCTATTGGTTATCAATTGGAAACTTGTCCGAAATTTCAACAAAGCCACTGGAAATTTCACTTATTTTCATTGGCCCTCTCATCATCCCTAGCAACCCTAAACATTCCGTTAAATCAAAACCGGTCAATATTTGACCTTGGCATTTACATATTTTTCGGAATGGTTTGTGCTCTGATGGCTGTTACGGTATATTTTCACTTTCGAAACGCGGACAATTTTGCGACATTTGTCAATCAGCTTTCACAACTTGAATCCAAACATTGGTCCCTCATACAACATCAACAACAATCTTTTGTGCAAGTTTCAAAAAATTCTGGATATCGTCTAATCTCTCTAGCGAGTCGTTTCTTTTCTATTGGACATTTATTTGAAAGCTTCATATTTGCATTGTCCAGCACACTCTTTCCAAATGCAAGCTGGTCCGTCGTTTCATTCATTCACCAGAGGCTACAGGATATGAGCTTTATGTCGCGTTCAACTATTCTAGGAATATCACTTGAACTAATGCTACGGATAATTATATTTCTCTTTAATTACACATCAATGAGAATTTTTATGAATTTTGCTACCATAAATATTGTTTTAAATTTGCTCATTTCTAATTTCTCCATTATTTTTGTGCTGAAAACATTTCAAAGGTAAGTGAAACCATTAAAAAAATAATTATTATTTATTCAAGAGAAAGTTCAATTTAATGCTAGTCTTTTGCACAACAGAAAACTTGTCCGTGCCCAGGCATTTGAGGATTTTGAAAAATGCAAACTGCTCTACAGAGAAATTCAAGTATTACACATCAATGAGAATTTTTATGAATTTTGCTACCATAAATATTGTTTTAAATTTGCTCATTTCTAATTTCTCCATCATTTTTGTACTGAAAACATTTCAAAGGTAAGTGAAACCATTTAAAAAATAATAATTGTTTATTCAAGAGAAAGTTCAATTAATACTAGTCTTTTCCACAACAGAAAACTTGTCCGCGCCCAGGCATTTGAGGATTTTGAAAAATGCAAACTGCTCCACAGAGAAATTCAAGTTTTAGCTGCAATGTACAACTTGACACATCGTCATCTACTAATTCCAGTGTACTTGTTGATACCCATAATTTGCTTTTGCTGTCCAATTTTTATTTTGGTCAAGGGTTTTCATCAGCTCAACTTTACTGCTGTGATGATATTTACCAATGCAATTTTATTGGGGACAGTGATAATGGTTTTTTGCCTACATTATCCTGTTAAAGTGGTTATCACGAGCAGAGCAAGCATTGCTTGTTGGAGGAAAGCATGCAGAACGACAATCATTAAATATTCAAGGAAAAGTGGTGTACGAAGTGAAGCTGCTCAAAAAACATTGCTTAGAAAGTACGCTCAAAGCTTCAGACCTGTACGCATATATTTATTTCAAAATAGTTATTTTGACAGGATAACTCCTTTCAAACTTTTTAATTTTTCTATGAAAACCGCAATCAAAATGACACTAATACAAAACTAGTGAAAATTAACGAGCTTTAGCTGATAAAGA
>JAANSP010001340.1:0-15793 GCA_036850745.1 Homidia socia
CCCTGTTGTACCGTTATGCACGAACAAAAAATGTAAAATGAGTGCACTGGCACTTGTCATTTTTGCATATTATGTTACTTTTGTCATTGTTGATACTTTGATGCATATTAAATATTTTGTGGTTAGGTTTCTGTTCCAGTAAATGTACGCCCTTTACAGAAGCTCGGGTGATGGGAATTGGATTTTGGATGGATACATGATGCATGCAAGATGCAAGGAAAATGAAATGATGTTTTATTACGCAAAGCTGCTACATTGCACCCTTTACACGGTTTTTTTAAATAAACAATATTTTTCCTAAAGAGATTATGGTTGGAAGGAAGAATACCAATTAGAAATCCTGGTTAAAATTGTATGAAGCTGTAATTAACCGTGATAAATGGGTGTGAGCTTGGGTGATGATAAGTTTGTATATATTTGCATATTATATGCTTTGCGAACAAAAATGAAAACGATGCGATCATTGCGAATAGGTATTAGGTATACCTACATTTATGCTTACTTAGGTATTTACGATTATGATGTGATGATCTTCTACAACACAACACAGTTCAATCGGGGGAGAAAGTTTATGTTGTAACGTTCTCAAATGTTATGCCAATTATTGCCTTTTATGCATTATAATCGTTATTGAGTTTTCCTGACAACCGTAACATCTATAATATAATGTTAAAAAGAACAGACAGGAGCTTCTACCATGGTTTATAAAGATTATACAGATACGAAACTCCTGTTCAAGTTATATCAGAATATTACCGCTTGAAAGAGAAAGAAATGTCGAGTTTAAGATTACACTACACACATGTGGCTGCAATATTTATGCGTGCCTAACTCACACTGGTAAAATGTACGTACGTGTTATTAAGTATTCATATTATGAATGCATACATACATATATATTCATAGGCCAAACACAATTACAAGTCGGTATAAAAAAGTAATCAGCATAGCAGTTAGGCTTCACTTGACACACATTGCATTTTTATTACAGAAACCAACACCGTCACCACCTCCACCATGCTGTTCCTATTTTATACCATTTAATATTTCCTGCCTGAGTATATAATGCTTGCGAGCAAGTCTTACTTTTACTCGGCCGTTGGGTTTGGATAATATGGTATTGTGTTCATATTACACAAAGTATTATTCTCCCAATAATGATACTAGAGAGAGAGAGATTCATTTTCTGAAGAAACATACTACATACATGCAATTTTTCCATTTCTCCGCTAACTTGGGCATTACTGAGTGTATCAAGGAGATGAAAATTCATTCAGTTTGCCTGACTTGCATACACCTACACCGCCACCCTCAACTGACTCTTCTCATCTCTGTACCTCCACCACCGCTATACTATCAATTTGATGACTTTGTCCATTGAGAATAGGACCATAGGAACATTGCCTCTGCAGCCCAACCAACAACACTGAACGAGAACTTTTTTCTGAACTTTAAAGAGGCTGCTTTCTTTCCACTGACTAATAAATAATAAACGTGTATACGAGCCCAGCTAGTCCAGTGAATTCATATCTACTCTACAAAAATTGCTTCCATGCTGCAGACCTGTTTTGTCTGTCCGTTTCTGTCTTCTATCTTCTATTATACAACTTTTTGGTCGAAGGAAAGGTAACGTAAGTTAAAGCGAGAGAGAGCTCAATAGAGAGACCAACCATCCTGTCAATCCTGTCATATCCTATATACCCTTTATACTAAACTCGACAGAAGAGAAAAAGCCTTGCGTTTGACGGCTGCGGCTCTCACAAGTAGTTGTGCTCTTTTCATTTACTTTACTTCTACTACTACTACTCTGCTCTATAAAAACAACAAAGTAACAAGCAACTCGGCGGTTGGATGATTTGCGTTTTAGTTGGATTGGGTGAGATCTTTTTTAAATGAGACGGTTACTTATGTAAGCGTGCAGAATCTATATAGGATTCAGCCAAAAATCGGAGCGAGTGAGAGAGAAATGACGAGTGAATACATTTTGCTATTTTTTCTACCCTTCTGACAGAATTATATTATGATATATGATGATGCCCAATGTAATTTTAATGTGAATTTGATTTCATATTCATATTTTCTACATGTATCTTTTAGACAAAGTTGCTTCTTTTATCTTTTTTCTGTATGTAGTAAATTGCATAGGTATTTACACGAATAATATATAAAAATAATACAAATGTAATTTTTACTCATACTTTTGTCGAAGCTTTCAAAGCACTCCGCGCATAGTTACATATACTACTACTACTACTGTACTGAAGCATGTATTTAGAATCAAAACTAATTTGCAAAAGGTAGAAAAAAGGAAGGAAAGGGTAAAAAAGGAACAATGCATTCGCATCCATTTTTTTGTAACAGGGTTTCTTATCTTGACTTATCTATGCACAAGTAAGCGTAATAATGTACAGTGCTTTGAGAGAAATAATAAGGTTAAGAAGATGGATGAAATTTAAATTCTCTTTGTCTATGCATTATTAGTCGTTTATTAGTAGTTGCGTAGCCTGTATTGCACTATGTTAGGTATTTTCCTGTAATACTAGAAAATATATAGGACTTTTGTAATATTTTCATTTAGCCATCTCTCCACTACTATCTTGACCTTTGCTTCCTTCTTCTGGATTTACATCTGGAGGAGAAATAAAATTAATGAAAGGGAAAATGCTAAGTCATGCTAGTGTTTTTGCATAATGTAGCGAGTAGCGGATGGGATAGGATATATATACTATCATCTTCATCAGTGACTAGGTACATGCCTTGAATAAGAATGTCAAGTAGTAAAATCTCAGAGTATCAAGCAGTACGTGTCAAGTAGACAAAAAGTAAAGAGGAGGAAAGAGTTCTTAAAAGGTAAGGTAGCAAAGATGGAGGAAATGAAAACTAGCAAAAATTTCAAGAGCTCTGCAATCTGCCATGCTAAAAAAATGGAAGGAGCAGGTAGTTAATATGATGAGAAGGCGCAATCAATTGAAAATCCTAATTTCCTGCCAGCAATAAGCTGTGTGGTGGAACAAGAACGAAGAGGGAAGCATTTTCAGGTTTTGATTTTGGAACACGACGACTATGCTGCAAAACTCCCAGCCATCTAAAGTCACTTTCATTAGATTAAAAATAGTTTGTCTTTTTTATACTACTCTGCTCTGCTATACAGGTTTATCATTTCATATGAATCCAACAAGATTCATATCATAATAATATGCGTATTCAATATTGACTTTCTTTTCGCTTCGTTTTCATTTTCCATCAAAGGTTGATGAAACTTTCTGTCATTTACACGCATTATCTCGCTGTTCTTCCCGTCGTCTTTCTAGTCTCTGAGGCATATTTCCGATTTGTCGACGACAATGTTGTTGGTGTAGGAAATGTGTACACAAACATGTTAGGTATTATGGGATCAAAGAATTCGGCTCAATTAGTAATAAAAACAGAGCACATCATCAGCAAACAAGAGACACTGTACGATGATGTGATGAGCAAGGTGTTCTCAGCTACCTACCTACCACACGCGTACACACAAACAAGACACAAAATGGCAACTTTTCCAATGGATGACAATGTGATAGCATCATGATGGAATATAATTTGTATACAAAATGTTGTAACCGTTCAGGAAGGAAGGAATAAATAACCAAACTGACTATGAAACCCTTCCATCCAAAATTATATACCTATTCCATGATAGTTTTAGCATAAGCATTGTTTAGTATTATGTATTTTCTCTTCCGCTCGTTGCCACATATTGATTTCCAGTGCTATTCAGAGCAGCCTACATTCTCTAAAGTAGACAGTATTATGATATGAATTGTGAACAAAGGATTGAAGCATTATTTTTTATTCTAACTACCGGAAGAATTCAGGTAGTTAATAATTGTAATATGTTTGTCTGTCTGTCTATTTGTTTATCTGTCTGTTAGTCCAATACGAACACGATGACACAGTTTTGTCATGGGATGCATATCAAATTATCAACAGATGATAAGTGCTTATCAAATAAAGAAACTAGTCAGAATGAACTAAAAGCTACTGTATTCATGTAATCCATGTCACTGATTAAGAATTAAGATTAAATGATAATTGTTTGTCATTTCATTTTACATTTTCTCATGAAATTATCATTGTATAACCTAATCACCTCTTCCAGTAGTTTGATTTTAACGGGCTTACAACGTTTTCGTTATTGTTATCATTTTCATTGACACCTTTTATCCGGTCTTCTAGTTGATTCCTTTTACTACATAAAACATGAAAACAAGTAAACAAATATCATCGGCGGAATCGTCATCTTTTTTAATGGTGACAAATCTTTTTATATCTCGACGAAATAATAACACTCTTCAGAGGAAATTTTCATCATTCAAACTCTGACAAGACATGGAAAAACAAGCAGACAACTTGAAGTTCTGTCATGTTAAGACACTATAGTAATGAGATGATGATGATAAAAATAATAATTACCACCGCGTGGCATCATCTTTATACCTAAAAGCCATAAATAAACGTCATCATGATCATGTAAAAATCATAAAAGCACAGTGTATTATGTAAGATTCATAATTTATGAACATAATATATGCACAGCCGTTCTATTTTTTTACCAAGAATGTCTCGACACTATGGCTTCTTTTGGCTGTATTGAAGTAGGGAATCGTGGCATGCAATAATAATGTAATATGTAGCAAGAAATTAATAATGTTCTTCTCCTCACCCACCACCAACACATTGCTAATGCTAAAGGAAAAGAGAACAAAGATACAAAAAAGCGTGAAGGAGAAACTCCAATAATCTTTTTCCCAAAATCTGCTTTGCTTTGTCAGACTCCAACCAGTAAGGGATCCGGCTTTTCTGATTAGTTGTTTCTCCTGGAATGCCTATAGAAAGTACTCTTGTTCATGGAATCATTAAATTACCTAAACGAAGGTACCATGTGGATGATGTATTATTTACAGCGGATTGTATTTACAGTAATACCAGTTTTATACCGAGTTTGGGAACATCAGGTAAAAAAGTGACACAACTAAATAATCAACGGCGCTCCTTTCTTTGATGATACCCGCATCGCATTCAGTAAATCAATAGCAATTTTCCTTGTACCACCTATGTATCATAATTCATTATCATAGCATAATACCATATTAATTTGAAATTTCCAGGGATTTTGAATTAAAAATGAAAGTATTTAGAGCAAAAATATATGTCTATGACAATTTCGATTCGACTGTCTATAAAAACTTATAAAATATAAAAAGACAAATACTTTTCAGGTTACATTGGCTGCCATTTGCTGATAAAAGTCATTAGAGCTGCTTGTATGAAAAATTATGATGATGATGATATGGTATGCAGAAGGAAAAAAGGGATGATGTGATGATGGGATGTGGAACACACAAAAAGAACACCAACATACATGCATACAAGTAGAAAGACAGACAAACACCACTGCAGCTCCCATAGTTGGTAGTTAATTATAATATTTCTTCTGCTGATGATAATTTTGACGAGCAAAGAAGAATATAAAGCATTATACAGTTATAATGCTTAATGAGTCAGAAGAAGGAAATAATATATGAAATGAGTGAGTAGAATGGCTCTGTGTCTGTATTATGTTATGATGATGATGGCAGTGGTGAATAATACAAAATGATTCGTCTTTTTCCCCTTTGAAGTTTTAAATTACAAGCATGCATGCAAACATGTGTGCTTATTTATTTGCTGTTAGTAGTTTCACTTGGGAAAAGGGAATTACAATGCAACTACACATATTATTATTAATCTTTACTGCATTATATTATTGTTGAAATGCCAAAAGAACATGCTAGTTAGTAGTTACCTTTTTGCAGTAGTGGGATCTTGATGAATTATAATACAGAAGAAAAACCAATCATTGTTGTGGTGATTTGGTGGTGGGTGATGTGATGATGTATTAAATAAATTATTATTACCTATATGCTACTTTTGTCCGTTTATTTGGCTTGTCTCATTTGATCGCCGACAGAAAACTAGGTATCATTGATTATAGGAAACGATGTGGGGAGGGAGATGAAGAAGAAACGCCAAAAGGTTTCTCCCTTTTAGTCAGTAGTGTCTCTTTATTCGCTATGCCTTTCTCAATCACACAAAGACAAAATCAATATATCGCATTGTTTAGTTGTCAGCAGAAATGAAAATGAGGCCATCCCACGACGAGGAGAGACTTTGAGACGAACGATAGACTGAAGAGAATAACAATTGGTTTAATGTGCAATCTCACTCAACTCCTACATATATAATAATATACATGCATACAGCAAATGAATGAAAATCCACAAAAATTTCATAGACAAAGGGAAAGGCTAATAGATATACAATAGGTTTGCTAATGTGTAGTCTCTCTGCTGTGATGTAAGTTTTATGATGAAGATAAAAAACACTACGCACGACTTTTTGTGCATGTGATGTAATGGTGGATAAGAGATAATGTTAATATGATTATTTTGGACTCGACCTAATGAAGATTTTCAAATAATTATATTTGTCATCACATGAATTTAGAAACTAAAGGTGTTTTTTTGAACTGGGAAAAGGAAATGTACAACAGCCTACATTATGAACCATGCCATGAGTCATCGTCATTCTTTTATGATTCATTTGCTACTTACACTTGGGACCCAAGTCTTGGGTATTCATCCACGAGGACTGACTACAAAAAACTAAACAGAAAAAAAACTCATAAAATCATCATATTGATCTTTTAAGTAATATGCTTAACTTCTTCATGTCCACCACATTTTTCTCTTCTAATCTAATCATGATGAGCATCAACTCAACCTACCTCAACAACAATGAGTCATCGTCATTCTTTTATGATTCATTTGCTACTTACAGTTGGAGCCCAAAGTCTTGGGTATTCATCCACGAGGACTGACTACAAAAAACTAAACAGAAAAAAAAACTCATAAAATCATCATATTGATCTTTTAAGTAATATGCTTTTTTAACTTCTTTATGTCCACCACATTTTTCTCTTCTAATCTAATCATGAGCTTCAACTCAACCTACCTCAACAACCATCTTATTTTTTTCTCTTTGCATCAGAGCAGACTCATTTGTCGGAACATTTATTACCACAAAAGCTGCATTGTTTTCTGTGTCTCTTACTATGTTCTTGTGTCGAGCGAGAGGAGATATTGCTTTTAGTAGTAGTATTTATTACTACTACCAAGCGAGGCGAGGCGAGTAGTGAAGCCTGCTACATGCACCAGTCATTCAAACAAGTGGCAAGCCATGCAAAATTGTATTACGTTTCTTTCTGTGAACAAGCTCAATGAGCTGATTACAAAAATGTACTGAAACGAAGGAACTGACATATTAACATGAATCATAGTAAATGCATTAATGTGTTTACAAATCAAGGAATTAAGCTAATCATGAGCATTTCACACTTGAGCTCCCGGAAGTTCATGGCATTGAGAGGAAATACGTATCCGCGTATACAATATACATTGCATATACATAACTACTTACGCATATATCACCGTTGTTGTTTTGTGATTTCTTTCAATTCTTTGTATTATCGTGGTGACTACAAACGTTGAAGTTTATTATTGTACGTTATGATATGATTGTGAATTATGAAGTGGATGTGACATGACATGAGTTTGAGACAAGGATATAATGGTGAGCTGTGGAGATGGTCATGAACTCATGAAACGTACAATGAGTGAATACTGTACATATATGTAATAGTAGTTTTACAATTCCAAAATTATAACCTGCTGTTGTCATAAAAATGTATATAAAGTGTTTGGTACTTGAGATAAGTTGTTTATTTTGTCTGTTTAACAATATTTCGTATCGTCACGTCTCATTCTCATGTCTTTCATGAGAAGTCAAAGTGGCAATGACAATCACACTCTCTCTATTGGTTTTTAGTATAAAGGGCACATGCTGAGTAGCATGATGACTATGATGAGACAGAGAGTAACCGAAATGTAGTTATGGTTGAAAAACAATCATTTCTTGGAATATTTTTTGGTGAGCTAAGATGAATACAAATGACTAGTGCATTACATATTACAACCGTGATTGGTGTTGTGTTGTATATCATTAGTCATTTCTCATCGACTTATATACTTTGGTACTTTGAACAGCAATAACAGCACAGCAGTGATTTTAAGAAAATTGAAAGACAAACGTGAGATAACGATAAATAAGATGCATCATTATTACATGAGACACGTACTCGAACTATTCCAACTGTTCCAACTAGAAATTTTGAACTGTTTTAAAATTAGAAGACAAAAGTTAAAATATTAAAATAATTCTTTTCCAAGTATATAAGGACATCCTACGTCGTCTGTTAGTATGTCTGAAAAATAAATTTGGGTTAAGCATATGAAATGCGCTACTATATTATGGTAGTAATAAAATACCGTAATATAAGGTTCCATAAAATAGTAAACTACATAAAGCAAAAACATTTAGTAATAGTAATTGTGCCGAAATACACTTGTAAGATTGTACCATTCGTACCATCATACCGGATGCCAAAATCTATATTTTTGACAATACTAGTCAACACATCAAAGCGTTCGTTTTTTTGTGGTTTTGGATTTTATTTAGGGCATATTCTTGTAGATAATTTAAAATCATAGAAAACAAAACAGCAATGCCAGTTACAGCTACACTACTGGAAGGACAGCACAAATGTCCATTGTAACATTAACTATGAAAAGTTCAAACTCCATGTGTCATGGGTGTGCATTATTCGTACACATTCTTTTTAAGCTACATTTACATTTCCAAAAAATCAATGAAGACTAATGATACAAAGCGTTCGTTTTTTGTGGTTTTGGATTTTATTTAGGGCATATTCTTGTAGATAATTTAAAATCATAGAAAATAAAACATCAATACCAGTTACAGCTACACTACTGGAAGGAACTACTGTCCATTGTAACATTAACTATGAAAAGTTCAAACTCCATGTGTCATCATGGGTGTGCATTATTCGTACACATTCTTTTTAAGCTGCATTTACATTTCTAAAAAATCAATGAAGACTAATGATACTTCATCACGAACTTTTCGATTCCATGTGTAGTACATAAATACGTACAACATATTATTCCAACTTCCAAAATCCAATAACTAAACTTTGTAGCTCATCATTATCATCCACTCATTACATCCATCCGTCGACCGACTAGTGCATGCATGCTAGAGCACTATCGATCGTTGGAAATTATACATCACATCACACGCTTTTTACAAAGAGAAGAAAAGTTTTTCTCTCCTCAATTGAGCTGGTAAATTGAATTGAACAACCAAAACCAAACCAAGAGTCCAGTCCCATTTTTGGAATTGAGTCAGTCTAGAGGAATGAAACTGAAAGTATGCTGTGTGTTACTGTTCAATTCCCAAAGTTGAAGAATGTACCTGTTTTTCTCTAAAAAGCTTTTCACATGAGAATGAATCGCTTCCTTTCCTTCCGATAATATTGCATTAAATAAATAGGTAAATAGTAACGCCTAAGAATATAGATGATGTTTTCCGATTATGTATATCAGTATATATGAGCAAGAATACTTTTTTAAATACCTTACTCTGATATAATAAATACATGTAATTATTAAAGAAGATGTCGCCATTCGTTACAAAGTCCAAAGTTCATATGCACAGATTCGGAAAACTGTTTGAACTGTCAAGTGCGCTTTACAGTGCATAGCCCTTAAATAATTGGCATTTAAAGAATTTATAAAAATAGCAATCACCGATCTGCCTACATTTAACTTTTACATCAACAAAATTCCAAATAGTCTGTACTTTTGAATGCAATAATGAAATGAGCCATATGAAATAAAATAATTTTAATGAAGCTTGAATTCATTAGAATTCAGAACAGATATTGTAACTCGTAAATAATTTTATAGCACACAGAACAAGCACCAGTCAACAACATGGTTGGACGGAACGAAGCAAAATATTAATTTCAGAAATATTAATATCAGAAATTGTAATAAATACAAATGATCATCATGATGATGATTAATGATAGAACANAATTTTATTATAGCACACAGAACAAGCACCAGTTAATAGCACGGTTGGACCGAAAGAAGCAAAATATTAATTTCAGAAATTGTAATAAATACAAATGATCATCATGATGATGATTAATGATAGAACAATAAATGGATGAAAGTTCTTTTATGGGAGCATACTTTTTTCAACACGATAATCATAAAAAAGGATGATCAAATTTTCTCTCACTTAAAGTAAATACCTAGTTTCTTTCTTTTAAATTCCATTTCAACACTCGTAATATATATATAGCTTACAATAACAAGCCCGTCTAGCTTACTGCTTACTATATATTAATTTTTTGTATCGTTTTATTTATCTCTACTGAAACTTTGTATCAGATAAAAAATGTAAGCTTTACTTATACCATCAATAATTGCAAATTTGTGTGTAACCCAAACATTCAACAACGCTGCTATTGCTGTACAGCTTTTATTGTCTTTGTATGGATGAATTACACATTTATTACTATTAATAAGTAGTTTGAAGCAAAAAGCGAACCCCGTTTACTTTCATCGCCAGTTACACATAATGCCATAAATTCAAATTCATTCTTTAAATTGCGGTGCGGTGGTGATACGCATATTTCATTTTTTTGTGCTTCACTGACATTCTTCAGTCGATGCAGAATTGCAGAAAGAGAGCTAGCTGTTACAAGAAGGAAGTAATAGTGTGAGACATAATATAAGTAGGTGGACGTGAAGTTGAAGTGAAGTATGATGATTTTGAATTCAGACTTCAGACGTTAGACAGATATATAGCAAGTAATATCAAAGTATGTATATGAGTTTGAGCAGATTTTTGTGTAGAGTATCAAATAGGCCCATGCTGCATTTTTTCATCTTGTTTTGCTGAACACAATGAATCATCATATACCACTTTGTTAAAATGAACAAGACTTATAAACTACAGGCACAGGCTTTATTACACACGTATATCTCAATTTAGCAGAGTGTATTCAAAACGAAACTTTGTGGGTGGTTGGCTGTTAAAAAAAGGCTTACTTGCTGTCATTAGTCTTCTAAATTGTAAGCAAATAATATTCATCATTCAACAATTATTTATTTCTGCTCAGCAGTATGCATGTAGATATTTATGCAGTTGTGCGGAATTTTTTGCATTCCGTTACATTATATATTTGACTGCTTAATTAATGTTTAAGTTTCACTAGATAACATTGTTGCAGACAATACTGCAATGATAAATACACTTTAAGCATATATATTACATATATATATTCACTATTTATATAGTCATTTGTGTCAGTTTTTCGGTTAAAAATTGTGAAATAGCATTTCACGTAGGGTGCTACACGTCCATTTGTGTGTAGTGGTGAGCAAATAAGGCCATTAGAATATGGTTTCAGATGGGATGGGATTTTAGGAATGGTTTCAAATGATACGAAGATGATATGACTCAAGTATCGGGAAAAGAGAATAAACTTTATGCTTTCAAGGTACAATCAATGAATTGATTCTTTCTCAAATTTCGCATAGTTTTCTAGCTACTTTGAACAAAACACATGAGCAACTTGATGCTGGAAAATGTGGGCATCTCTTGATAATTGTAAAAGAGCATCATTGAATTATTATCCTGTACTCATTACCAATAGCAATAAGTTTATTTTGCATGGTACATAGTCTTTTCATCAATATTTTGCCGGTCGGCTTCTAATGTATGTTCATGTGAGAAATTTAGATTTTATTCAAGAACCCAAAAGTACAAAACCTACATAACGATAAATTTAAAGTTTTGCGATAATTATGACTTGCTTAGCGGTAATTATTTTTGGTTTTTTATTTATTTATAATTTATAGGTAAAATCCCCATCATAACCAGCGGTTGGCAAATTAATGATTCTATTGTCCATCAGTGCAAATTTGGGGTTTCACGGCATCTTACGAAGTGCGCGTTCACTACTGACGACTACTACTACATACCACACATCTACGTTTTTAGGATGATAGAAGCAAATAAATGGTGTGCGGAAATACGTAGAACTAAATTAGGTACTAGTTATTTAAAATTGTTGAGCTTATTTTACAGATATAAATATTTAGCACCCTTAATTGTTCATTTATTATCAGCACCTATTTATTTCCATTGAATCACTAAAAAGGAGTTTATATGATGCGTCAAAGAAAATTAATTAAAAATCATGGTGTGTGCGAAAATAAAAACATCAACAAGGATAATAAAACTAGAATCAATTAATTATGATGATTGCTGCCAAGTAAGATTTCAGTAATGCAAAATGCATCTCGTGCACTTTCACGGTTGATTTCCTTATTTCATTATTACACTCTACCTACCTGGTAGAAACCGTTTCATACTGAACTGAGCATTAAGCCCTTTTTATAATAACATATCGTGATAACTTTGGTGCAACTATAATAACATATATTTAAGCTGAAAACATGAGTATTCAGTGAAATAATAATTTATTCAGTCAAGTAATTGATTACCTTTTGATAGGGTGAAAAATAAAGCGAAAAGTGTAAAAAATACATATTATTTTAATCAATATAT
This sequence comes from Homidia socia, assembly GCA_036850745.1. NCBI lineage: Eukaryota > Metazoa > Arthropoda > Collembola > Entomobryomorpha > Entomobryidae > Homidia > Homidia socia. Next base: position 12,589 of record JAANSP010001340.1, read on the forward strand.
TATCTTATCCAAATCCTAACAAATTAAACAGTTTGGCACCTAAAAACGGTATTAATATTGGTGGTATTTTTTTCTTAGAAAAATAACGTCTTTTAATTTAATTTGAGTTCATAAAGTTTCAATTAACATTTAAAGGCAGTGTTATTATTAAATAGAATTTAATTTTAGTTAATTAAATGAATGAATAGTAATAAGCACTAGCATCTTGATAATAATGAAGATGCTTTAAATGATTTCATTACTGAAAAACGCAATGATGAGCAATGAGCAAAGGTGCATAGTGCATGTCTTTGTTCATTCATTTGCCTTTGAGTTTGATTGAGTGCATAGGATAATGCATTCTTATTGCGTGTATGACGGAGAATGGAATCCGTGGAATTATTGCTGCCGCGGCGGGGACGTACTCTACAGCTGTAGAACCCAAAACAACAAATGACAACAATAACATTTCAAGAACAGAACGGGCGTTTGTTGTTGTGTTTTGTGAAAGAAAGGCGAAAGGACCGTGTTGATTGACAATTTTGTAAATTAATTACTGCCAATTCCTGGAGCCCTGAATTGGTTTAGTAAGTGTCTACGGAGCAGGAGCATGTTGTTGGCGACTTTGTCCAAGAAGACTAATGTTGATAATTAATGATTAACGGCATAATCATTGGATCATGATTAATAAAGTCAGAATTTAATTGCTACAGTTGACCGGGGTCAAATGATTCAGTTGGTAGTGAAGAATTGGAATGAATTGAGCCTACCATTGTATCATTAGTCTGAAAATTTTGCGTTTGTTTTAAAATAAAAAGTGGATTAGGCCTTACGACTAGAGGCTTCTAACAGCGATTAGAAGAGCGTTCACCATGGGGCCTAAATCACCGGGACCTGCTGAGGTCATCCGCGCTTGTCAGCGCGATAATGAATTTATTAAAAGACTGAAGCAAGACATTGACGAATATGATACTGGAAGTTTTTGGTAAATCACAATAATGTTGCTTGCTGTTTTATTACGTCGCAATAATTGGTTTATATATACAAACAAACAAACTGTTTTGTGCTTCAAATAGGGCAAAAGGTTTGGATGCGGTACCAAGAATATTCCAAGTATGGTTCTGGCTTAATTTACTACGCACTCACAAATTTAATGGGGTATCAGACACTCGGAGAAGAGTATGTTGGATTGGTTCAGGTGGATGATTCTGGCAGATCGGTTCCTTCAACGAAGGTTTAGTGACTGAAAGCATGTGAAAACTTTATAATTTGTGTGTCAAAAGCTTTTTTCGTCGTTTTTCATTGAAACAAAGATAAAGTTATTAATTCAAGTTTGTTAAACCGAACTAGCAAGTAACGTTCCCTTTTTCCGTTGTTATATTGCAGGCAATTTCTTTGATGATATTTTCCCAAATGTTGGCTACACCATTTTTTAATTATGTTCTAAAAATGATTGAAAATTTTAAACAAAGACAAAATGAAACCCAACCACTTCCAAAGTACCTGAATACAATATTAGACTTGCTGCTCCATGTGGGTGGCCTATATCAACGTTTTTTACCTTTGCTATCACAATTGCATCTTGCCATCTTTTATGTAAATGGAAGATTTTACGAATTTTCGAAACGTCTGAGCGGCATTAGTTATGTAAGTAATTATTTTTAATGTTTAATATTTAAGGTCAAATGTAATCCACAACCATTGAGTTCATCAGAGACTTAAAGTTTTACATTGATTTCGCAGATCCTGATTCGCAGCTATTTTGGGAATGAAGACGCCATTAATAGAAGAAACTTAAAGTATTTGATGTGGTTGAGCATTGTCAATTTGGCGATAACAATACCTTTGCTATCACAATTGCATCTTGCCATCTTTTATGTAAATGGAAGATTTTACGAATTTTCGAAACGTCTGAGCGGCATTAGTTATGTAAGTAATTATTTTTTATTTTAACGTCAAATCTAATCCATAACCTTTGAGTTCATCAGAGACTTAATATTTTTACATTGATTTTGCAGATCCTGATTCGCAGCTATTTTGGGAATGAAGACGCCATTAATAGAAGAAACTTAAAGTATTTGATGTGGTTGAGCATTGTCAATTTGGCGATAACAGCCTCTCATGACTCATTACGGTATATTTCAGATCAAACAAAGAAAGGACATAATTTTCAGCTTCCTCCATTAATTAAAAACATGGTGAGTCAAAAGGTTGCAGCCTTGTTCCTCATATTTCTGATAATATTGATGACTAAATTGCTTCGCTTTACAACTTAACTACCTTGAATTTACTCTGCACACCGTCATTCGGTTGGATCGAGTAAGTGCTGCCCCAATTTTGGTAATGCACCAATCGACTGGAAATGAAATGTCCACACATCCAAAATAGTAGGCTCGAGCGAGCTCCAAAAAAATTATGGGGACTTTTTATGTTCCCTTGTAACACTCATATTTTTAGTGCCAATAGACTCAGATTTTTACCCTCATCATTTCTCCCACAGTACAATTTTTCTCTCTGACGCATACTTTTTGAGATATTTGAACATTTTTATGAAATTATTAGGTTTTAGGTTATGAGGAAATTAGGCTTTAACCAGCAAATTTTTGATAGTGACTTTAGCAATCAAACCACACTAATAGGTTCGACTTGTGAATCAACGTTTTAATAACAATCATGGAAGTCGATGTTGGCTTTACCAACCGAACCAGCGATAAAGAATGTAGCTTATCCATAAAAATGATGAAAAATCTCGAAAAGTGTGCGTCGTAGAGAAAAAGTGCACAGGGTAAGAAGTTATCAAGATAAAGCTCTGAGTCGAGTGACACTCAAAAAAATAGGGGTTATAAGGGAATGGAAAAAAATGCCCATATTGCCCAAAAATGTTTCCAAGTTTTTCAAAATACCCACCTCCTCACAACTTTTTAAGTAGAAAACCTAGGAACCAGATATTTTGGATGTGGGCGTTTCATACAATTTCCAGTCGATTGATACACTAAAAATTGAGCCACCACTTACTCGATCCAATATCAATATCCAACCATTCATTCCGTCAAACTAAATGTTAAAAATATTCAAAGTATGCACTTTAATACTAATTATTAGCAAGTATTAATCATTCCTCTCTATGAACAAACCCACCCATTTCTTCCATTGTTTTAAAACGAAGTAATGAGCACTGGTTCAGGCAATATTACAGTTGTCCTTCAATTGGTATTATCTGTAGAAG
>JAANSP010001341.1:0-15788 GCA_036850745.1 Homidia socia
CCATGTTGCACGGTAAGTAGAGCGCGGTATGTCAAAGTCTTGAAAAAGTTCAACTTTGTATGCTGCTCCTTTAAATATTTATTGTGTATTCTTACTGGCAGGCTGGAAAACAAATGGTTGCAATTCTTTATCATCAAAACGGATTGAAAGGCGAGTAAAATTTGACCACTTTATAATAGATATGCGATTCCCATATTGTTTAAATAATAGTCAAATTTTGACGATACTTTTAGCAAAAAATTTCCATGCATTATTTCATTATTGTGTCGGCGGCACATTCATTTCGTGCCTTTTCTCCTTTATCGATTCCCGTGTGAGCGCACATATAATGAATTCGTAATTGTCTACCTTAAGGAGCTTTACACTTACCAGTTTTCAACACGTGCTTAACAACACGTCTTATAGGGCATAAAATTTACCGTGCCGTCAAGGCATAGTAGTAGTAGAGGGGTAGACACAGTGTCAGTCGAATTGTTCAACTTTTTTACACCGACACAAGTGTCGCTCAAACAAGAATGTTTCACAAGTTTCGCATGTTCATATATTTCCTTGCTAACCGCGTGTGAAAATCGTGAGTTTTGAGTATAGGTACAACCATAACTGCTGCTGCCATATATAAGCTTTCTTTTTCCTCTTGAGAAAGATTTTGCTCTTCTACTACCACTAATAATAATAATAATAACAATGCGAGTAAAAAGGTACAGGTAGTATAAGTTCGTAATATGGATGCTTATTATCATCAAATCGTTAGGATTTTTCTCAAGACGTTTTACACGAATAAAGATTCAAGGAAATAAGAAAAGAAAGATAAAAAATGATGATGATGAGGAAGAAAGTGGATGAAATGGAAAGAGAAAATTTTCTCTTTTTAGGTTAGTGTATATAAGTGCAAGTAGGGAAAGTGTGAGAAAATGCTACCTGATGATGATAATAAATTGTGTACCTTTAACTAGAGGACCAAGTGGCTCCAACACTGTATAATAAAATAACTGGAAAACTTGTTAAATTGGAATATGCGTGAGTGGCAGGGAAGAGGAAGAAGATGTAAATGTGATGGTATTTATTTTATTCTCTGCGTGCAATAAAGCATAGCAGTGATGTTTTACTACTGTTGTAAGAGGGAAAATGATTGTGAATCTTCCATCATGTAAATATGTATACATGAAGAAAATGCGAAATAATGCGATATTCATGCATGAACTCCTTGAATTCTCCATATATTATTATATCAATGTGTACATCTTGCAGGCAGTGCTCATAATACCCCAGACCTCATATGAGTTATATGATGAGTTGGCTTGGCACACGTTCTCCCATGTTTCTACTATTTCTACATGGTTTTTTCTTTTCCTTGTTGCTGCCACTTTTTATATACCTATTTTAGTATAGTACGTACATAATCGACTGGGCTGGGATAGTAAATATTGAGTGTGTGTGTATTTATGTATGCTGTATTGAATTCAAGAATGTTGCTTGCTTGTTTGATGGCAGCAAAAGAGAACGATTGAAAAAGAAGACAGACAGAGAGAGAGAGAGAGAGAGAGAGAGATTGTGTGTAAAAGGGAGAGACGTGAGACGAGCTTGGTGACTTTGGTTCTAGTTCTTTGGTGGGTAAGTTCTATACACCGTAAAGTAAAAAGTGATGTGATGAAGCTGTTTGGGTTGGTTGGTGGACTAGAAATTTTCTCAAATAATAATATAATATATTGTTGTGCCTGTAGAAATATACGCATATAAAATGCATGTGGTCCGTGCACTGTTTTTTACAACAAGAAGGATGATGACATGATTTTCTATTCTCGCTCACTTGCTCCGACTCACTCAATGAACATGGAATTCCGCTTTAAAGCAAAATACAGTTTTCAACACAAGAGAAGAAAATTGATGTCCCTAAAAAATCTAAATGGAAATGAATATACCAATATACTTTGCAATTTTGTTGGCTATAAACTAATATAAAAATGCATATTAGATAAAAACAGAAAACTTTATGCGTACTCTCCTTCTCATAAACCACTGATATTACTTATGCACAGCATTATGTGCATTTTTTACACAGCACAAGGGAGTCTCAATTCTATGAAAATGCTCCTCGTCGTAGTATAAGCCACACATTCAGTTATTGTGTATGCCAAATAGGTGCCTGTGTTTTCAAGATGATGATTCTCTCCTCTCTATCTTCAAATTGTCTCCTCTTGGAACAACGAACAACAAAACCTTCAGCCTCATGGTCTCCACTAAATTTTCTTATTTCTTTTTGCTGACTTTTCCCTCCTCGCATAACAATGGGAGGCATATTTGCATGTTCTTTCTGGTTATGGTATTTATCGACATTGGTGTAATGATAGCAGCAGGATATGATATAAAAAATGGCATCATGTAAGTATGTAGTATGATGTGCGCATTTATTTCTCTAGACTTGTACCAGCAGTCTACTACAAAAATAAATAAACATGTACAATAATGCATTATAGCAACAAGACCAACTTCCCCATCATAATATTATTATGACTATTCTTCATTCTTCCCGTTTTGTTTGCTCATGCATACAGATGTCCCTTGTCAAGTTTTCTATAAAGTTATATTGCCCAATTACTGTAGCAAAGCTTGACTATTATTACTACTGTTGGAGTCCCCTTTCATCGTCACAATTGCTTCATGACAACGAGAAAGAGAGAGATGGGTGGTATATGCTTTCCTTCAGCGATGCCACAATGGCTCTAATGTTATCATCAGTACTTGAGTTGGTATAGAGGCCTTGAGTATATAAAAAAAGCATCGCTCAGACTGTCTCCTCTCCAAATATGCGTGGATAAGTCGACAGACAGATAGTACGTACAATGTACACAATAATCATATTTAATCTCATATTCCAAGATTTTTGTTCCCATACAACTTTGTTGCCTTTTCCCTTTTGCTGAGGTTCACTAGGCCATAGTGCTACTGATCTATATTTTTCTTTCAACACCAAAGCTCTTATGAATTGCTGGGCAAGTATATTGAGGTTAGGTTTTTTATATTATTTAAGTCCTCGCGTTTCGCACACACTATATTATTTTCCTTGCGTAATGGTGTCGTGTTGATATCATGTAAGCAGTTGATAGTAGCACTAAAATTTCAACATCTTATAACCAACAAGAGGGACGGCAGGCAAATCATAAAATCACCATAATCAAACATGTGATTTATATGCAACCTTCAAGCAGCGAGTGGTACATGACGAGAAAGGGAAAATAGCACTGATATCAAATGGCGTGATATTGCCTTCTTTTGAAGAAGAAAGTGATATGTAGCTTACAAACAGGACATTCTTTTGTTGCACCGTCTATATAATCTGTACACATATATTCTGCTCATTCATTTCAAATGATTGCAATTATTATCATCTTGGACTTGACTTTTTTCATTCTTTCTGCACGATAGCTTACACATGATAAGTACAATGTCACTGCAATATTTTCGTATACATCGTTAGTGGCATGTCTCCTTCCCCTTCACTTGTTATTTTCTCTAGTTCATTGTCAACATGATTGGGAAAATGCTGCTGTGGTGTGGAATTTAAATTGGCAAATTGATAAAAAAAATTGAATAAATTACAAATGGCTGATGGGACGTGACGCGTGCAGGACGAAAAAGTAATTTGTGATAACAGCAGTGGTATCGTTTCGTGTAATCGTGTTTGTTGAGAGAAAGTTGTTTACATGTTGAGGGGTAAATAGTGGCAAATCTAATCCAAAGGTTCAAAAATATTTAATATGATTTGACGTGGGAGGACTGCTGCAAGTAGAGTGTAAATAGACATAATGGAAAACTGCGGCTGCAGATGAAATTGCTCTGACAAATGTACATTAGCTATATAAACATGCCAAATTGTATCATTGTACGCTTGTGTACATTTTGGCATATCATTTTGACATGATGAATCCATATATCATTTCGCTCCCTAAAATTTTTTGTCCAAAACTTTCACCAGCTTTTTTACTCGCCCACCCACATGATACTATTTGAGCGAGCGGCACGCACGCTTTCACCTTCTCGGCTTTATCTAAAATTATGCGATGCAACGGGAGTATGTTTTCATGTATATGTAATGGATGTGCACATTTGATTCTGTGCTGGACACACGACATGCATGTCTGAGTATGGCCTGACGCCACACTTTCACCACCAATTCATTCAGTTTTTGTGCGCGTTTCTGTGACTGACAACTCTCTTTTCCACTGCCGCTAATTTGAAATGGATTCTTTCATTCGAATTATTTGTATTTTACTAACTGACTGTCCACTGCGCAAACAAACAAATACGCAGTAATAATGGGTCCAACTACTTTAGCCATGTAGCATGTCCAACTACTTTGTTATTATTATTACTTTATCCCGAGTCATGTCATGCCGCTGGAATTCCCCGAGGTTTTCTGCCGTTCCAAATTCGAAAAGAGAAAATAGCTTGGTCACCACAATTGTGTGGCTGGTTTGCGGTTACAAACGTTTAAAAGAGAGCAAACTGCTTTCGTGCTCCCAACGTACACATGTACGTAGCATGTACAATTTAGCAAGCGGGATGTAAAGTGCTTTTATCATCATCATCTCTCATACATCTATTGATATACGTACATTTCTTGTTCACACATTCTATACACTCAGCACTATGTATGTAGTATAAAGTAACACGTAATATTAGCAGGCCACAGTCGACCGGAACACGCCATTACTATTTACAAATACTTGTGCCTCTCCGCCCTTTACCAGAGCCAGAGACAGATTTTCAAATACGATCCCTATTTCACTCCTTTCCCTTCCGCAGGCACATTTGATTTGAAATCCTGTGCTCTGCCGCTTTTTGAAATCACTGGAAAACTGTGTCACTCCTTCCTTTGTTTACCTAGAATGATGTATGGAACCAGAGTAATCTGCTTTGAAAAGTGGTGGTAATCTATATAACTGCTACTACTTGAATACAAAGCACATATGGTACGTAAATGAAAACTATAAAATGACACACGAAAGCTGAGTACTGCTCTAACAACTTCACCACATTACCCCACAAAAAATAAACATTAGGCAGAGAAAGAGAAACATCATCATCCCATATTTTCTTCATGCTGACGACAACGACGACAACGCCACCACTAACTTACCCCGTGATGCAAAGTTTTCGTTTTCAACTGCCTGCTCTATAAAATGTAATAAGAGTACAAGGGCAAAAATGGAGTAAAATATGCGTCTGCAATATCGACGGATGAAAAGTCTAAATGGGCTTATAAGTAGTTTAGTACCTATAAGTCTTTATGTGTGGCACATTTTCTCCAGGACGGGACGAGAGTAGAGAATCTGGTAATTTTAAGGCATTAGGTATGAACCTAATCTGAAAATCTGGAAGTGAATCCGATTTAGCAATTTTCTTGTCTCTCATATTGAACCATGATTTGAAGTGTGTACATGCATGCAAAACGGGCAAGCAAGCAAGCGTCAAATCACTGAAACTAAAACGACGACTACTGCTACTACTTTGCTTGGAGGAAACTGATCACTTTCCCATTTCATATGTACAGCAAGTCCAACAATATACATTTACCAGAGAAACTGAAGTATGTATAACACATGTAATTTTTCCTTTGGAAAGATATGTGTAATGCAACATTTAATATTAGAAATCGTGGAAAACAGTAAAATAGCTGATAAAAAAATTCTTGACGGTTCCTAGTTGCAAAAAAGGGAACTGGGTCATGTAAATGCATATGAATGAGTGATCTATCGATACGTATCTAAAGTGGTCTTGAGTACGCTCTATTTACTGTAATGATGTAGTATAAACATGACAAACGTACAGAGATATAAATGTCTTTTACGAATGAATGGACATTTTCTTCCACCATCCACATATTTATAAAAGTCGTAACGACAAGATACAACGTACACGTCACGTGCGTTCAATAAGCAGACTGAGTGCACTCGTCTATGAATGTCTATTTGTTTTCCAACCATTACAATTTATGTTTGGACAAGACAAGAAAATAAATACACAATAACTTTAAGCGGACGACAGAGTCAAATAAATAAATAACATGGTTCAATAGCAATTTTTTAAATGGCTATGGGATTTGGTAAACGATAAAATATAAATACAAACAATATNTAACATGCTTCAATAGCAATTTTTTAAATGGCTATGGGATTTGGTAAACGATAAAATATAAATACAAACAATATCTGCAAACATGCTGTCTCGTTAAAATATCTGTATTTTATTGTTGCATCATCATAATCAAAAGCGGACATAATTCTTGACAACTTTCCCCCGTAAGTAATCACGTCGTTGATCAAGTGAATGCTTATTCCTAAAATAAATTGTAAAATTCAATGTAGCTTTTGTCAAGACAAAAAAACCGTATAGATGAACAGACAAAACCAGAAAATAGGCATATTTATAAGATCTCTACTTGTACAACCGGAAATTGTTCAGTGATGCCGAACAATTCTCATTCTCTTTCTTGCTATCTGTGCCAGACACGAACCTGAACGGGAGATCTATAGCCACAGCAATTAATTTTGATTGACTTTAAACGGTGATAAAAAACTCCAGCTTGAATCCAGAGAAGGAGGAAGAGGAATGTAAAAGCAATCTTGTTTTTTTTGCAAGCTTTTGTGAATTAAACTTGCTTGAATGTGGGTGGATGTCTATTATAGGTATATGGGACAATGTGCTGCTAGTTGAATGCAATGTCTGGTGACCCTTTTGCATTTTTCAAATTGTGCAGTAAATTGGTACCACCTTCATGGATTTGTCAGAAATTAGATTGCTGATTAATGAATCTAAAAGGCATGAACTCTGAACCAATGGGCATGTCTACCGTAATAACGACTTGAGCAGGTATTTGGTAGATTTTTTTACGAAAGTATTTGTAGAGGAAACTTGCCTGGATACATGCTATGCCCTCCTCAAAAGAGACAACAAGCATTTTTTTAGGCTCTTCAATACTTTACTGTGTATTGCGTAAGGTATCATCGACATATAATAATGGCATGATTAATCTGTATTGTTTATAAATTCACTGACTTTTCCATGCTCGTGGCACGCATAGATTACCAATATAACCAATTAAATTTGCATGCTATAATGATTTATTTATTGTCTACAAAAGGGAATACCGACCGTAATACAAAAAAATATATATGTGCTTTGGCATATAACGGAGAGCACACGCTTACTTTCACCACAAATGATAGAGCATATACTGCACACATGCATAAAAATAATGATTCCGGTAACTTGTTCCATTGTAATAAGGAAAAACCATTCTTTTTTCTACACACGATGTCGTCGCGTCGACATCGTCTTCCAATAAATGAGAATCAAGGGAGCCCATTAAAGCCAAAAATAGTTGGCCGTTTTCTCCCTCATCGCATTATCTTACCAGAAGATTGCAAAACATTCCATTACCCTTTTCCTACATTGGTTTTGAAAAAAATATATACATACATACTGAAGCACACTTGTCTGTTTTATGCATGTTCCCCATTTACTTAATGTTTTCTTTGCGAGATTAAATGACTCATTGTAGACTAGCCTTTAAACTGAAACGTTATTTCTCAGGCTTTTTTATAACCAGGTAGGCATACATTGCAAAACATTGAATTTCACTGATCTTCTGCTCATTTTCTACATATTGGTTGTTGGTGGTGCACACTCCAGTTTCTGAAATTTACAAGCTCTTTTAGTAAAACTACCATAATTTCACAGTATTTTTTCTAGCTTTCCTTTTTGTATTTATTTACATATTGGGTGGGAGTATTCAGTAAAAAAAGTTTTTCTCATGGAAAAAAGTCAAATGATGAACCTTTAAAGGAAATCTGTAAAGAAGGGGGAAAAGAAATTTGAGAAGACTTTTTTGCTTCTTCTAGAAACTGGACTAGTTGACTAGACCACCTATCTTACTTATGGGTGCAAGTACCGATAAACCTTTCCAAAAAACAAATTAGTTGCTTTCTTGCGTTCGGAACAGTTTAGTCCAGTTCATAAGTAACCTAAAAAAAAGCTCGTCAGTGGGCTTTATTACATCGCTTTGTGCGTGTGTACAGAGCGCGGAGACTTGAGTGAAACCATCTGTACCATATATTTTCTACTGTGTAGCTGCTGCCGCTGTTGCTGTTGTGGATTTCTCGTTTTTTGCCACACAATTACTTTCTCTGCGCCACCAAGAAAAGTAGCTAATGCTGTCAAGATTTTTTTTTGCAAAACCCTAAAAGTAAAACGCTTCATTGCTGAATCAATACGCATTTTACAAATATATACAGCTAGAATAAAGTAGCAAGAAGAGGGCAGCTATAATAACATACAGCAAAATACTACTCAAAATACATTAAACATGAAATGGTAGAGTAAAAAAAGTATGAAAGAAAAGTAAATAGGCAACTTATATAAAAAAAACCTGCTGGGAGACTAACTCTAAAGCTTGATTATGATTACTGCTGCTACGAAGGAAAAACAATAGCACAAAAAAATTGAGAAGTAGTTGTGTGGGTTATAAAAAAATATTCCATGGAATAACTATATACGTGTGCCGTTTTAAGAATCAAGTTATTTCTTCACATGCGATAGTATTACCAAGAGGAAAGCCCACTTTTTTCTGTTTTGTTATATTATACATATCACATTACAGTGTAGGAATGTGTTCATGTATCGCACATTTATTATCATAAAAGAAAGCACGTGTGCCGTGTATGGTACTCCCCAAAAAGCCAAAACTTCATGATCCCCCTTGGTGGTATACTTTGCTATATGTGTTGTAGGAGCACTGTACACTACCATTAATGCTGTTGTTTTTATTCTTGCTGGCCTGCTCGACTTAAAATTCATCAAGTTTTACTTTAGAGTAAGTAGGCCCAGTGGTATTTATACAGAAAGGAAAAGATTGTGATAAATTTGACCTTTGAGTACTTTGCTATATGTGTTGTAGGAGCACTGTACACTACCATTAATGCTGTTGTTTTTATTCTTGCTGGCCAGCTCGACTTAAAATTCATCAAGTTTTACTTTAGAGTAAGTAGGCCCAGGTATTTATACAGAAAGGAAAAGATTGTGATAAATTTGACCTTTGCTGCTTCATACTTTTTTTGTACTTTTCTCTGCTTCAACTACATATGACGTTTCAAGCAAAGTAATATATAAAAGATAAGAATGGATATTAGGAGCAGATGAAAGAATATGAGAGTTTTGCGTTTTTTAGTTTACTTTGACATGAAAAGATTTTTTTATTCCAAAAGAAAAAATAATCTGAAAAAACGGGACATTAGAATTTTAAAAGGAAACGAACGGAAAAGTAAAAACCACGTATTTCAAAATGATTTGATGGGAAAGAATTAACATCAATTTGCTTAAAGTTTTATAACAGTTATTTTAACTTGACCAGCATTTCCCCTTGGAGTAATATAAACAAAAAAAGTTATCGCTGCGTGGAGAGAAGCTGGCACGATACTACACTCGTCGTAAACCTAACCGCATACCTACTCAAATTTTGAGATCGTAAACTATAAACCCTATCAAGATTCTTTTTTTGTTTATTATTACTATTATTATTTTAGCTGTTTATGCTTAGGCAAATCCGCATATCGTTCATTAACCTCGTATTGTTTAAAAGGCGTCTTTTGCTCTTATTCTTAAACAGCGTCATTGACACCATATTTATTCGCACGAACTGGGCAACTTGCAAAAAGTCTCTAGTTGGTAACTTTATAAGGTTTAGAAATGTATACAGCCATGTAAAAAAAATTCAGACAGGCACTATAATTTAGGGTTGGCAGTGAAGGTATTAAGTCAACAAGCTACTTTCCCTTTGCTCCGCCAAGTCAAGGAATGAGAATTAGGAACGAAATTATTGTACTTTTACTCTTTCTTTCTGTCCTTAATATTGTTGCTGCTGTTGCATACAAGGGAACCAAATTCACAAAATACCCCTAATATTGCGTCTAAGTATAGGGTTCTGACTCTCTGAATGAATTGAAGTAAGAGGAACGATTAGTCCGCCCGATAGCAATGAATGTTTGAGTCCGCTAAAATAATTTTAGAGTAGCGTGGTAGCACCGTGCAATATTGCTAACGACAAGCCAGTTGTAAATTTTTTTTTGCCTTTCTCTCACATTTTCAACTTTCCATATCACCCGTCTTCTAGTCTAGACTTGTTACAGCAAAGCTGTTGGGAAGAGAGTGAAAGCTTGTTTTGAACACTACTACAAGCTTAACCAACAAAAGTGTGTGTGAAACTGCCAACTGCCTCTATAATATTGATATTTATACACTTTTTAATTTTATATCAAGATAACTTATGCATAGGGCTTTGCTGGAGGTAATCTATCAACGCCACTACCTTCGTTAAATAAGTCAATATTAGAGCCATTAAAGCTGATCTTACTTTTCTTCCATGTTTGTGCACTCAAATAGGATATCTGTGCAAGCAAACGCATTCAGCAATTTCTACTTCCAGTATGTATACATTGGAATGGAAAAGGCCGTTCACTCCAGACAACTTTTTTCTATGCAGTTTCCATCAAGTGGAAATCTATGCCAAACCGGAGTTGTATATAGCTGTTGGTTGCCTTACTAGAATGCTTGTGTCATGAAATAATGAAGTGGTTTGTGTGATTCTCTTTTTTGAATGAGATATCGTTGAATGTACGTCAGTTCAGATAATATGGAGGAAATCTATGCCAAACCGGAGTTGTATATAGCTGTTGGTTGCCTTACTAGAATGCTTGTGTCATGAAATAATGAAGTGGTTTGTGTGATTCTCTTTTTTTGAATGAGATATCGTTGAATGTACGTCAGTTCAGATAATATGGAGAAAGCAGCAGTAGGAGGATGGCAAAAGTAGTACGATATATATATATAGGTAGGTATACTACAAAAACAAGTTAGCAGGATTTTGTGTAAACATTTGGTTTGAATGCGAAAAGTAACGTGCAAAGCTAATAATGTGGGGCGATGACGAGAATAAATAAAAAGGCATATAATAAAAATATGGGTGGTAGATAGGCTGCACCGATGAGAATATATAACCATGTAGGTGCCTATTTATTGTTTGTTACCCGTTAGCTATACCTACTACCATGTTATATAGTTACAGTGTGCTACACCGTTTGACACTATCCAAACAGGGCCAAGTAAACAGCAACAATGTATCTGAACATTAATAAAGAATACTTTTCCATCCACCCACTTCCTGTCTGTCTCCTGTCAATTTTTTGCAAAAAGTTACTTGAAAGGTAAAAATAAATTCTTATACTTTGTTCATTCGGAAAAAAGTTTTATCTTTTTCATAATCCCATCAAAGTAACAGCTTGAAATATAAAAATGGGGTAGTGTTCACTTTTTTTTCATTTCCCGACCTACCTAATATTGATTCGTAAGGTTTTTAGCAAGCAAGGTTTTTCTTTGACGTACATAGAATTGCAGTATGAACACGAAATTTCTGCAAGCATTGTATTTGAAAAAAATGCTAAAAATTTCATAAAAAACCCAGTGATTTGAGGCAAGGACACAAAGATTATGATAACCAATTAGATAAATTCCTCAGGAACAACATAAGAATGTCAGAGTTCGAAGGGAAGGCCGAGGAAAAAGCGATTAAACCGAAATATGCAATAATAGTAATGGGGGTTTATTTTATTAATAACAATGGTTTCGATAGCCATAAAAACGAAGGAAATGAAAGCATTCCTGTATGTAATTTAAGCCTATAATAACAATGTTGAAAAGACTAATAAAACTGAGAATTTACGGGAAACATTTTATTACTTTGATATCCAACTGTGTATATCGGAGGGAAGCCAGAAATTTCGGTCAGGATTTTAAAAAAGCTTTGCAAAGTACACAATTGATTAATTTTAAAATTGCCCTATTCGAGCGATTTGGTTTAGCATTTATCCATTTCCCCCTTCACTTTGATAATTTTACACATGTACAGTTGTTGTGTAATATGTTTGATTTTCTCATTTCGTGCAACATTGCATTAAATGCGGAATTTTGTATAGAATATTCAAATGACCAAGACTAGAACAAATGGTACAAGGTACAAATTAACGATTCGTTTGTTGTACACAATCAATAAATATACGTATTCACGTGCGATTTTTATGGCAGTGTTTGGTAACACCATTCGGTATACCCAAGAACCTTTACTTTGTTTTTCTTATTCTTAACGGTCATAGTAGTGCATTTGTTTGTATTTTCGGAAGCCACCCAGAGTTAAACATGTTCAAAGTGGTGTTTAACCCATAAGCACAAATTACATAAGTTATCTCAAGGTTATCTGGCTAATTGGTTTCTATTTCTCTAG
This sequence comes from Homidia socia, assembly GCA_036850745.1. Lineage (NCBI taxonomy): Eukaryota > Metazoa > Arthropoda > Collembola > Entomobryomorpha > Entomobryidae > Homidia > Homidia socia. The sequence continues at coordinate 12,332 of JAANSP010001341.1, forward strand.
TTTTATGGTATTTTATAAAAAAAATATATGGCAACTATTTAGAAACATCAAGCATGCCTAACTACAATGGTATTTATATTTTTGTGACATGCATAAAAGAATTCAGGGACGACAACACGGTTTTGCTTTTACAAGTAGGATTGTTTGGTAGTCCCAACTGCAAACATGCATTTCATAAAATAAATACGTAGAAAATTACGTACAATTAGCATGGTGTATGCATTAATTTACCTAAGATTAAAAATAATACGGAGTAAGTTGGCGGATCACCATAAAATAAGCTTTTTAGTAAAAACATGCACTGTTCTTCCATTCATAGGGTTGGTCATAGTATTTTCTCCCCACCAATTTTTGTACTATTACTCTAAAATAAAATAATTTATGTGTTGTTAGAATGCATTATGCATAAAAATGGCTTATTAGTACTATTTAAGTATTTATTGCCTCCTTTCTTACAGATTATTCGAATCAAAATTGTAGCAGCATATGCACATATATTTGTAATACGTATTTGTAAAGTAGAAAACAATACAAACAAACAAGTACTGCAAGAAAAGGAAACATGGAATCTTTCATTCAGTAAAAATGGAAACAAGGAGTTGAATTGCCTGGTTTAGAAAAAAGTCGAAAATACCGGAAACTTATCTACAACAGAATCCTTTCCTAGTTTTATTAACATGAATAATGCATATAATTTCTTTTATTTTTTATTCTTCCTTCCATAACTTGATTTTTTCTAGATTTTTTTGTCGCGACCTACTTTACATCCTCTTGAATTCGAAATCTCTAGTTGTATTTTTATCGCAAATCGTAATGGTATTTTTATAGTGTAACAAAATGCTATCGGTGTCATAAAACGAAACGTATAAGCACTCACTCACATGGAAAATGTAAACACTGCTCTGCCCAGGTAAACTTTGCTTATTCAATATAAAAGTTAAAATACATACAAAATAATACATTATAGAAAAGGTAGCAATTGCGCGGTAGTAGTAGGGCAATATAGTTTTTTGCAAAATGTAAAATGTTGGTTGATGGTGGTGGTGCTTTGACTTAACGCTATCACATACGGTGTGTCATGTCATAAAAGTCAGCCAACCTTATTTTTTGCGATAACAAACATGAAACATAAACATACAATGCATGCATATAACATATCCATAACTGCGTAGATACGTGCCACTAGTAGTGAGTGGCACATGTTAAAATATTTTTTTAGTTCATCATAAAGTTGCTGTTATTCCCACAAACTATGTTAATAGTTAATGCACAATTGTTAATTTATGTAGGCGGTTGACTTTTGAATCGAGCGCTGCTGCTACGCAGTAAAATATATGCCTGAATATAAATCAGCTTGTTGCAATTCCTAGACACTGTGTGCCTATTTACTGTTTATTATTACCTTGCTGCTTTCTAACTGGCTGACCTCTGCTTGCGTCAAGTTTATGATTTACACATTCTGTTGACGGGCATCACCGTAACTTTCTTGAGTAAGGATATTGAACGCTGTTTTTCCAAAATGCTACTGAACGAACTACCTTGAAAACTGCAAGCCCAAAATTATATATCCTTTTCCGTTTCCTCCTATACTGATGGAGTTGACGTATAGGTATGCGCTTACTTTGAAAAGAAACATATGCCCTAACCTAACTGTATAAATTATTGTCTCTTTCCACTTTTCTCTTCTTATCACTTGTTTATAATGCGGAGTGACTTTTCCTTCGTCAAACTAATATTTTCAGTTTTTGATGTGGTCGTTGTTGTGTTTTCAACTTTGTGCTTGTGCTATGCGTTATCATATATTTTTCGTCATTTCATGGCAGCAAAAGGCGTGTGTGCCACTTACAAAATGCATGAATGAGTAATGTGTTATGAGTAGCGAGTGTAAGTAGCATGATATACAGTGCCACATATTTTGCTCTCTTTATAATGTAAAANAGTAGCGAGTGTAAGTAGCATGATATACAGTGCCACATATTTTGCTCTCTTTATAATGTAAAATCTAATTTTATCAAACGTTTGGTTCAAGGTTCCGAAAATTCATTACTGGCGTTCTTCGAAATATTACCACCATATATTTTCACTTTATACGTGCAGCTGATTATGAAAATATTTTGCAGTTTTCTCCAGCGAGTGAACCATACTGCATTTATTCAACTTAAGCATATAAAGAGCATTTCGTATCTTTAAAAGAAAAATAGCTTGGTGATATCAAAAACTCCCGTTGCGTATCTTTCTATGTCTCTCAAGTCCATATACATTTTGTACTTATCCAAGCATGCAAATAATATTATGTGGAGTGGAGGCAAGGGAGCAATTTTTGTCCGCTGGACTTGTGATTTTACAGACATGACTTTTTGATTACTTATGTATGCATGTGGTGTTCGTTCGGATATTTACTGACTAATGAAATGCTTGACCAAAGGAAACAGGCACGATTTCTCTTCTTGCTAAAATGAAGTAAAATTGCTGAATTATGAGGAAAAGTGGACGCTTTAAAAATCCATAGAGGCAAAAATGCCGGGTAAATATACAGAGTTTACACATGCTTGCACGTCATAATGGCATGTAGGTACAAATAGAATAGTGTATGCATATGGATTTTGCTGAAACCCACGATCCTAATATGTCCCCATATAAGTATGTATATGCCGTTCATCCGCTACCGAGCCCGTTACATGTACAAATATCAAATTCTGTTCGAGAAATTAAATGTTTGTGGTAGCACTTCATTGTCCGGTTGAATGAGTGAAACAAACACAGAAACGATTTGCATTATTGAAAAGGGACCCATATAAGTATGTATATGCCGTTCATCCGCTACCGCGCCCGTTACATGTACAAATATCAAATTCTGTTCGAGAAATTAAATGTTTGTGGTAGCACTTCATTGTCCGGTCGAATGAGTGAAACAAACACAGAAACGATTTGCATTATTGAAAAGGGAAAGTACAACAATAAAAGCTTTTGAATTGGATGAAGATGCCTTACGGCAAAAAAAAATCCATGTATGACACCCAGTTAAAAGCATGTAATAAAATCCTAATATTTCAGTCTCAGAGGACGCTATAGTTAGCATTGCAAAAGTTTAAGGAAAAGCAAGTAATTTACGTCAGTTTTGGGAGACTTAATTAGTTATTCACTTCACTATGTACTATGTATTGATTTGGTATCGAAAGAATGAATTGACATAACCATTTTGGGTCGATATTAACCCCGTTTTTCTTTTTGCCAAATTTCAAAGAAACACATTTTGCAAACACGAAAGCATTAAACGAAAAGTTGGTTCAGTCAGAGGAATTTTTGATAAAAAAAATTGTCAGTTATAGCAATTGGCAACTCGCGAAAAAATGCGAAAAAGAGGCATCTACTCTACGTTGTCTGCGGCGGTATATAAGGTGCTGCATTAATTACAACATTAAGTACTTAGGTATATCCGTACGGTGAGCAGAAAAGA
>JAANSP010001342.1:0-15785 GCA_036850745.1 Homidia socia
TAGTAGGATGGTTAAAACGGTGCTCGGTTTTAACCTGAAAATATGAAAGAGCCAATGGATTCAAGGTAGATTTTTTAAGTTTAAAAAGTCGCTAGCGCAACCCGAACGCTAGTTAAACTTTTTTAGCCCAAAATCTTCCAGCTGCAATGAAACATGATAAACTACACCTTTAGCTTATATTTTTTGCTTCACTTTAAGTTTCACTTTAGTTTAACCAAAACATTGAATTTGAAATTCGTATTGAAGACACCCTGCTATGTGTAACTAATCATGATAATTTGTTCTAAGCACCTTATCTTGTAGAAAATGCGCCTTTGATTGCAAATTAATAAGAAAGATGAAATTTTAAAATGAATCAGACTTGTGTGATCACTGATCACCATAAACTTTGAAGCGAAAAATATGAATGACAAAGTATGTTTATTCACGACGAAGTAATATACTGCATCTTTAACAATCGCGAGTAAAACTTGTTTAAAGGAGAACAAACTAGCAAAATGCTAAATGTATGTAGCTAAAAACGGGGAGAATTAAACATCCAGTTGGAGCTTTTGACAGTTGAACAAGCAGAATATTTGGTCACAAAAATTTCAGATAGAAACCTACAAACCGGTATTTATTAACTCTAAATAGTTCAGGATTTAATAAAAGAATTTCCCAAAAGAATTAAAACTGATTATGAATAAGCTAATGTATGGCGAAAATGAAAATATTATTGCCGACTAGCACAATTGATGAATAGTCGATTTAACTAATAAAGCTCAATTTTTACGCTGCTGACATTACTAGCTCGAATTTTTATTCCTGTCGTCAAATAGAGACTTGAAATTTCGGTTGGTTCCTTTGGGAAATAGCTTTAATAAATCCTAAACTAATTAGAGTAAATAAACGCCAACTTGTGCTGGCATCAGCACTAAACATTGCTTTAAAGACAATTTAACACTTTAACACTTTTTAAAACAAAATACACTGAAAAACAACGCATAAGATATATGGACAACTATTGACGGTTATACCAATAAACTATTGGTTTACTGCCAAAGAACTGTATTATTTTGAACTTCCAAGCATGTGAAAGACAAAAACGGCATGATTTATTAAAAATGCACTTAATATTATAGAGACAAAAAGCGAATCATGTTATTACAATATGATTTTTTAAAATTAACATACAATTAGCTCAAACTTAGTTAAGCTGTAAAAAAATTTCCATTCGAAAACACTAACTGTTTTAAGAAAATCATCAAATATCTAGTCATCTTAAATATTTATTCAGGAATTATAGGCATTTTTCTCTCTTGTGAGAGGATTAACGAAATTGATTATTGACAAGGAAACTAAATATTTATATGTCCCAATTGAAATTAACTAAAACTTTAGACTTAGTTGCAATGATAAGTTGATTGAATTTCGTGCCTTTTTAAATCAAAAAGCTATTATCTAAACATTACTTTTGTGTCATCACATACTCTGGAATGCAGAGATATGTGAATCTCAAGACCATAGGGCTTGAAAAGGTAAAGCATTTGCAATCCTATAGATGGATTCTGTTTTATAAAATGATAAAATATAAATACATTTAAACAATTATATGTGCCACATATAATTATACGAGTTGTTCATGCAAACGTCAAAGGATATTTTCCATATGGGTCGACAAAAGGAAATACATTGATATTTAGACTAATGATTCAGCAGGAGTTTAGCGATTCGACTTACAATTCACAAAAAAGCAATACCTTATTTTCGTAGTTTATTCATGCTTGAAAATTGTACCGTAAAGTTAACATTATACACGTATGAAGTTCATTTAAATTCTGAAATATTTGCAGCGGTTTTACATCATATTTTCTGGGAATCTTCCCATAATTTTTTGTATAAATAAAAAAATCTTCCAAATGTATTAATAAATTGGTTAAAAAATGTAATGCAAAAAGCATTTCAATTTTTTTGAAAAGTCTTACTTTACCACAAAAGAGAAATGGTGACTGTTTTTTCAATCACAAACTGCAAAATATTTAATGGAGTGCTTCTTTTGAAAAAATTGACCGAGCCAAACCGAAATTTTACTGTTGTGGACGCCTTTAATAAGCATTTTGACTCTTTAAAGCTAGCAGATGAACCCCGTCCCCTTATATCGGATAGCAACCACTTCAAATTACTCAGAATTTTACAACTAACATAGTTGCATTTCGATGGATACGAAAGACCAACAAACGAACCGACGTAACAAGTTATAAGCATTGCAACGGCAAACGTAATTGTTTCCGCTGATGCACTTTGAACAAATTCGCGATTCATGAGAACGGCTCCGTAGAATATAAGAAGCATTATGCAAGTCACCATCGCTGGCAGTATAAGCAACTCCTGAAAGCAATCATTGACTAAACCAGCATACAAAAGGTGCTGTCGACTTATTCTCAGCAGCGATATCAATGATGCAGGGTTTAGCCAACACCAATTAGTTACTTTTGTGGACCGAAACAAGTTGTCTGATTCAAAATATATGCTTATGTAACTAAGAAGCATACCATATACAGCTAAAAATACTAAAAGTGTAAGTAAAAGTGCAGAAACATAAGCTTCAAATGTAAGCAAAGCTAATTGCAAGAGATTGAACAATATTGTTTCAAGTGAAATTGGCAGTGCCACTGAAGAAAACTGATATTCACTCTTGACAAATACAATATTGTATGCAATCACTGTAAAAAAGGTGCCGAAGGGTTGGTAAATATACAATAATTTAAGGAACAGGGATTCATTTATGTCAAAGAGGGGGCAAACGTTGTTGATAACGTTAACTACTGCTGCATATTTAGAAACGATAAAAATGCTAGCCGTAAGGAGGCATAAAGAAATTATAAATGTAACACCGATCTGAAACTGTTTATCCGCAGCAAGTACGGATTTTCCCCCAAAGAACGCAGTATAAAAAGCGAACCCTTTTAGCACGCAGTTTACAAGGCTGGCAATATTCAAAATTTTAAACCAAATTGTACATCTTGTATCGGCATTATCTTCTAATATTCGATCTAGGGAAGAACTTGGATGTAAAACTTTCCAGCTTCCGGAAATATTGTTGAGAACCCATAACTGGCGATAGATTAGTTCCTTTGTTGTTACCTGGTCCCAGTGTTTGGCTTTGTTGGCTTTGATACAATAGGTTTGAAAATATTCTTTTTAATTTGCGGATTAACCCCATGTATTTTTCTGACTCAAACTTTGGTACTTGTCAATGAAAAGTTGTCATGAATGGGATTAAAAAATTAATTTATGTATTTAGGAAGTGTTTTTAGAAAAAGTTATGTAAGCTTAGCTTTATAAACTTTTCTAACTTTCGAATACTGACTGTAAAACACCGGTGATATTCTATGCAAAATTTGTTCAAACTTTATATTATCCAAAAGGTATATTTGAAATGATATTTTAATTCACAAAGTTGAATTATTTTATTATAAATCAGCTCATTTTGTTGTGACGAGTCTTCAAAGCGTGTTCTTTATTGATGATTTGATATTAAACCAGAGTGCACCCCTAAAATTATAATATGTCCCTCTGTCTCCAACAGTCTACTTACTACAGTTGACTAACAAATGTTTAAAATTGAAACTTTAATTGAAACGAATGTACCGGCATTGATAATGCGGATATCAATTTCGGAATTTTTCATCCCGGAACGAGAAGGGCTGAACTGTATTAGCTAGTTCAACCTCTATATTTTACTGGTTATGTTTCCTTTTAGTTATGCGATACTTTAAGGTGTTATAGATTGTTCAATAAATAGCTTCAATTACTATAAAGAGATACATAAATAGATTAAGCGATCAATATAGACTCATGGAAAACAAGAACTACACATAGCTACAAGCCAAAGTGAAAAGTATTAAAACAAAAATATATAAAAAGTCGTACTAACCAATTTATTATTTTATTTACTGCCAACGAAGTATTTTATTTTGTATATGAGCACTGTAAGTCATGTGAATCAAGTGAAAAACAAAGTTAGCATGTCTTTTTTAAATGCGCTTCATAAAACGGATAGAGTTATGCATTAAGGTTCAATAGAACGTACGATATTTGCTAAATTTTTGTTAAGTGCAGTTTCGTGTAAAATGTAAATTGCCTTAGTAAGCTATTGAAATATTCAAGCATTCAAAATGTCATAGGTGGTAACTTCTATTTGGCCGTCTATGGTCTAACGGTATTTTTGTTGTCAAACTGTAATTTTTAAAAGGGAAGCCTTTTGTTGCATACTGCTTCTATTACAAACCTTCGCATTTGTAATATCAGTTTTAACGTTTTAAAGTTTTAATTTCAGGTCGTTTTCGTCACAGTTTCGTAGAAAATTTCACAAAAAGTAAAAAGTTCGAGATTTGCTTTTACAAAAGTAACATAGACCAGAAAAATTTAAACATTTAAAACCTTTCAACGGTATGCCTATTTCAAATATTCAAATAGTTATTATTAGGCATGTACTACATCATTTAAAACGTTTTAAAACTGATTATTTTGGATTCAATATTTTGAAGTACGATGTAGCATTACGTCAAAACATAAGTCATATGCCTTAACTACTTCTGGTATAGGGCAATTGACAGCAGTCAAAAGGTCTTTAGGCACCACAATTACGCTTTTCATACTCCGTGTTTCGCACTTTGTAGGCACAACTGGAGTAGGTTTATCATATTCGTACAGATTTAACGGTTGTTTTTAAGATTTGGGGTAATGTAAAACAAAAAGATTTTTCTGGTTTATAGTTTTTGTTCACCTAATTTTTTCAAATGATTTGAAAATATTGCCATCACTCCTTTGAATGATTATCAATAAACCTGACACTTCACATGCATATCCGTAAGGCTTAATAGTACAAGATTTGACAGTGTTTTCTTTACTGTATATTGATACGTTGAGTCCACATACAAAAGTTTTGAAAATGTAAGTTTTCGATAATGTCATGCGAGCATTGAGAAAAACCATATCTAGAATGTTTTGAGAGTAATGATTAGAACTACAGGGATAAAACAAAAACTAGATTAATTACTGACGAAAACGGGCACAGCTCTAAACTCAGAAACTGCCGAGGGAACATAATAGTAACTTTTGAGGTCACAACAACTATTGACATGGGTGACCCATGAATCTTGAGGGTGACCCATGATTCTTGAGGGTGACCCATGATTCTTAAGGGTGACCCATGATTCTTAAGGGTGACCCATGATTCTTAAGGGTGACCCATGATTCTTAAGGGTGACCCATGATTCTTGAGGGTGACCCATGATTAAAGAGGATGACCCATGATTCTTAAGGGTGACCCATGATTCTTGAGGATGACCCATGATTCTTAAGGGTGACCCATGATTCTTGAGGATGACCCATGATTCTTAAGGATGACCCATGATCACAAATAATTTCCCAACATCTCTCCCCTGATCCTAACATACAATCACCAAATTCTCTGTTAGTATGATGATACATGCGGTGTGACTTTCAAATACTAAAAATACTTTAAAGCTTCCTTTGAAAAATCTTAAAATAAAAATGAAGTGAAAAATCACATGTAGTCTTAATCTGTAATTCCCGATGTAAAGTTAAAAATAAATTTTGTTCCGTATCCTCAGATGCAGACGGCTGTGGTGGCAATTTACAACGAATAAACTCAAGTTGTTGAGCAAGTGTTATCGTATCGCTTATGCGAGGTATAAAAATTACATTAAATTTCTACAGACAGATATAATAATCTCAATAATAAATAATATAATAATGTACTACAATAATGGTCAACTAATTGCCAACTAGGGTCATCTGCATCTGAGGATACTGAACAAAATTTATTTTTAACTTTACATCGGGAATTACAGATTAAGACTACATGTGATTTTTCACTTCATTTTTATTATATCTCGTCACTTGTCATTTAGAAATTGGAATGCAAAGTTTTTGATTAGAACATGAAATTCTAACCGACTCACTCACGCTCTTTAGTATTTAGTTAATTAATGTCAAAACCTGTAACAGATGAAAGCTTAATGACTTGGTGCTAGACTAACAGACTAGAGCATGCTTGATGAACTGGATATGATGAAACTGCTTTCAGTTTGCCTACTTGTTCGTATATTTTTCAACACTGACTTGTTTATTGAGATTTTGATAATAACTTTTACCTTCCAGTTCAATCCAGATGCAAAGAAAAATAATAACACTAATTTTTACTTAATAGTGTTTATAAAGACTTTATACTACTGCACTGTGTTGAATTATTATTTAAAAAATATCATTTATCAACCTCAATTAAGAAATTTTCCACACAGGCTCTTAACATACTTTCGGTTCGATTGTTACACTAATTATTGTTTTACAATATTATTGCTATATAATATGTCCACGGAAAATCAAGTATAAAATGATGAAGTTCGCGGCACAGACACACATTCCAATTACAACAACTGTTAAATAAAGTTTCGTTTCGTATTTTCCTTCCTCCAAAATAAAAATCTCAAAATGCAGGCTTGGGTGGTAACTCTTCTTGTTCTCTCCGTCACCTACGTTTCCTCGGTAAAAAAACTTTTTACTATTATCATTTCTGAGTTACATTTAATTTTTGAGAGATGTATTTTTTTTCTTTTTTTGTTGAAACAGGAAACAGCACCTATTCTCGGTGGATGGTCTGCTGTGAACCCTGCTCCATTCAAAGAATACAATTGCTTTGATCACGTTAATTCCAAAGGTAGAAAAACAACTTAGATATCTGGCTGAACAAAAGCTTCCCAATAACCCTGCCATCAAGACTGCGCCCATAAATGTGGAGGCTTACAAACAGCAAGTTGTGGCCGGCATGAATTATCTCGCGCTAGTTGAAATTGATCAGGAAATCTTCCTCGTGCGCATTTTCTCCCCTTCCACCCCCGACAGCCCAAGTGTGGAAAAATTGCTGGGACCCGCCTAAGTTCTCGAACAACACGACTTCGACCTTATTGCAGAACATTGACTGTTGTCCTCTGAAAATATCTACCTAAACTCAATGGAAAACGTTTTCTATTAAAAATATCATCCTCTTTAATTCGAACTATAATCTTTCTTACATGAGTAAAATAAATGCAACAGATAAATTTTTTGATGCTATTTATTGTAGTATTTTTATCCATAGTCACCTCAGTGTAGGCAACTTGCACTATAGCGACCCATGATTGCGGCCGCCTTCAGCATACAACTTGGCTAACAGCCGGCGTGCGGCTTTTCGCAACAGATAGCAGGTGACTATGGATAAAAATACTACAATATATACTTGAAATGCAAGTCGCCCATGTCGGGTTAGAAAAAAGTAACATTTTTCATTTTGCTAATTTTTATTTTGTTGAAAAAATACTTCAGGATCTAAAATGTTCTTGTTCTATAAGTGGCTGGATGTTGAAAGTCAACTTAAATTCGAGTTCTGGTTTTGGATTGCTTTGAACAGTAATCTGTTAACTACATTGAAGTTACAAATCTCATTTTCTATTATTATTATTTTTACTAACCATTTGTACACACTGCGCTTGGTCCATTGTTTTTATTTGCAGAGTAAAATAAAATAAATTGAGTAAAATAAGTTTAAAGTTATTTTTACATTAGATTAAAAAAATTGGAAGGTATCAAACTGCAAACAAGTATTTACATTGTCATTTATTTTGTCAAATTATTATAGGATAAAATTTTCATCGAAACATTTAATATTCATAGCCAACCAACATAATAAGTAATCAATTAGAACAATATATTTATTTGGGCTACTGAATAAATCCCATTTTTTACCTTGCAGTCACTGCACTGTAAGTTCTCACTGCGACAAGAGGTGAATAGCGCATAACGATTTTATCTGTCTGCCTGTTAGCACTGCTGGCAGGATAGGAGTACATACATATCTTGTAAATTACCTAAATGAATGATGGTCAAACTATAATTATTTTTGTCAATATTGCTTGAGTTTGCTCAGTTTAATGCACTAAAAGTACATGGTATTTTAATTCGCTCCGATTTGTCAACCAATTTTATAAATAAAATATATTACATTTTGTATCAGTAACAACAACGAACTGCCGTGTTCCAGCCTTTATCAATACAGATAAGCAGCAGTCAGTGTTACTGAATGATAAAAGCTCTCAAATAAATGAGATAAAATCGTGAACACAGAAAAAATCATCCCGTGTTGAGTAAACTGGGCACTTTTTAACTTGGGCTTGACATGTAAGGATGAAAATTGTTTAAAGGCTTTTTTTAAATCTGTGCTGGTAATAATGATCACTATAAAAGTTACAAATCAAAATATTCTTGTGACCGGGGGTGCAAGTGGAATCGGTCGAGAATTAGTGCGGTCACTGTATCCATTTAACACAGTTTACGTGGTGGATCGGGATGGAGGAAGATTAAACGAGTTGGCGGCGGAATGTCCAGAAAAGATTATTCCTCTTGTTTGTGACCTGACCGATTGGGATGAGACAAGAAAAGTGCTGGAGAAAGGTTTGCCGGATGTTGTCCACGGCTGCGTGAACAATGCAGGAATTGGAACCGAAGGATCATTTCTAGCTTGTACTGAACAGGCACTTGACAAGTGAGCAAAAGTCAATAATAATTCTAAAAAAAATTAATTGAAATTCAACGTATGGATTGTTTTTAGAGTTTTGGCTGTGAACACTCGAGCCATTGTAAACGTCTCTCAGGTAGTAGCCAAGAGGATCATTGACTACAATGAAAAGCAGTCTGGCAGTAAAAACAAGGTTGTCAGTTCCATTGTCAATATGAGCTCATTGGCTGCTAGATTTACAATGAAAAGCAGTCTGGCAGTAAAAACAAGGTTGTCGGTTCCATTGTCAATATGAGCTCATTGGCTGCTAGATTTCCGACAAGAATTAGCTTAGCGTACAATATTAGTAAGGCAGCCGTCGATATGCTGACAAAAGGAATGGCCTTGGAACTTGGTAAAATGTTAACCAAAAAGTAAAATATAAAATTAATCATTGATTGGTAAATATACACAGCATTATATTTTCTCTGTGTTCAACTTGCAAATAAGGACCACATAACATACGAGTGAATTCAGTAAATCCAAACATAGTCATGGGGACTGATCTTGCAACGGCTTGGGTTAGTGCAGCAGGAGGTCAACTGAGGGATAAGCTGGTGGCCCGAACTCCACTACAGCGAGTTGTGGACGTTAAAGAAGTTGTCAACACAATCATATTTCTTTTGGCTAGCGAGCAAGTGGGGATGATTCATGGGGAAAATATTTTAATCGATGGAGGATATTCTGTAATGTAAAATATTACAAAAAGTTGAAATGCAGGGAGATTATTGAAATCCTTCATTTTGTAAAGATGGCAAAAAGTTTGCAAATAAAAAAGATTTAACAGATGCCTATACACAATAACAATAAAATGGAAAAGCATGCAAAACACTTTTGCTACTTATTTATCTAGTAACGAATTTTCTCATGTGTACATTTATTATCATTTACATTTATTACATACATGAATAATTTTTAATCACTCATAAATTCACAAATCCCAGCGTTACATTTATTCTAAAAAGATAACTATCTTGTAAGTAGGATGCCACTGAACAAGTTGTTGATTTTTAATAAAAAATGTCAACTAAAAAGTGAAAAAAGCAATCAGCATAATCAGCTTTTTACTGTGCACCATAAATATTTAACTTGGATTACGCTTTCTATAAATTAGTAAGCTTCATAAAAACATTCTCTGTGTACATAGGAATACATTTTCGATTATGCATGGGCTTGCAATTGAAATGGAGAAAAGGTTGAGGTTTGGGGCAAAGGAATCGGTCCGATTTTTACTACTTTACCGTTCCACAGTGCCATAGTAGAAGAACTGAATCGAGGACCCAGTTTTTAGAATTGAACTGGAGTAGTTTCTAATGGAACAACTTTGTATTTAAGAGGTGTTCAGGTTCCAACGAAATCTGCTGGCACATATTACCATACACGCATCAGTTATGTGTGAAATTGATCATAGAAAAAATCCTTAAGATGATTTTTCATGCAAAATGATATTTTTGTTGGCATATGCATGTTAAGTTTTTTTCCGCCTGTACATTAAAAATATTAATTGCTGAAATGATTAGGCATAAACAAGTAATGGCTAATCTCATCATGAACATGAACACAAAGTTGGACCTTTCTAACCAAATCCTAGAATACGTTATTCATTCACCGTTGTTGTCAGAAACAAACTGTGAAAAAGTGCCATTATTTCTACATTGTAGTTGCGTAATTCGTTACTTTGTGTTTCTTATGTCCTTAAACGACGTTATGGCTAACAGTAAAATTCAATTGTTTTGTTGATTAACCATTGTCAACTGAGCAATAAAGTTGATAAAAATGCCAAAGTTGCAATTTAATAGTATTACAGACATCATATCTGGGTTTAAATACAAAAGAATTTCGTGTAATGACTTTGATTTACGTCATGTTCTTTGTTTAAAGTATCGCAATAAAAATTTACTGCCGTCAACGTTTCTTTTTTAATGTCATTTCAACAAATTTTACATTCCTTAGTTTGCATTCAGCCAAGCAAGCTTACTCACTTTGTCAAAATATTTCACTCTGAATATTTAGCAAGTGAAAAACTGACTCCCTGATAAATGTCGCCATTTTCTCAAAGCTACTTGTTAATTTCGCAATTACTTTTAAAGCTTGTGTACAACCTATCAAACGTAAGAAGGAGATTACCATAATGTGGGATCGGGAATCGACAAATGATGAGGGAGCCTGTACAACAATGACGAATAAGGTATAAAATAAATAAAATTGCTTTACTTGTACATTTTTAAATAAAAGAAAAACAAATTGTGGGATGAATATAACACTTTAAATAATATGCTGTTTCAGGCTCAGTTGACCCATCTTTTGTTGGAACATGTTGGTCGGTGGACTGCACAACGAATTTGGTCGACAGATGCCAAAAAAAGCTTTGGAAAGACGGTGGCTTGCGCACTAACTTGGAAAAAGCTCCGGGTTTGTATAATGTAAATACTATCCCGTTATAACTTATTATACTATAATATACTCTCCAATGTACTCTGTTTGAGGGCTTGGTGCTACGTCCACAAAATCAACGTTATGGATAGGAGTAGATTTATTAAATTTTACTGTTAGTAGTTTTAATTTGCTGCTGTGAATGAAAGTTACGTACCGCGTTTCATGTTACCAAAGTTCATATGGGCATATGTAAAAATTTCGATCTGGCGAGTTGTGCTCATGGTGAAGATCAAGAACGTGCAAAAGTCCATGCAAATCCCTATCGAAATTTCAGCTCCTGTTATCATAAATGATAAACATAAGGTTACAAAACATTTTGCATTTCAGTTGTAGAAGCTTTTGGTTTGTATAATGTAAATACTAACCCGCTATAACTATAATCTATATCCTCCGATTCTGCTTAAAAGTGAGCGGAGTCAAAATTTTGAAACTGCGCATCTTCTTCTAGGGTTCTCCAGTTAGAGCCTGGCTTGGTATTCCGCAATTTCGCCGTTACTGATATAAGTAAAAAGATTGAATTTTGTCATCTCACTCACTTGATCTCTTGTTAAAAAATAATGCACTTGTGACTATTTAATTCTATCTGAAATTGTACATGCTTCGTAGCTTTTGCACATCGGTATGCTGTAGCCTATTTATTTATGTAACCCATTTGACATTAGTTACTGCCCACCCAAGTCTTATTATAGTCTTGTTATAATTAAGGCGATTATATTCACCTGATGCTTAAAGGTGTAAAAACATCTTGTTGATAATATAATTACTGTTCAATAACCGTTCTTTATGATTTTAAAATCAAAGATACAAATGTAAAAAAATACTCGCAATGGCTCGGTGGTTTTTTGAAGTCTGTATTGGCAGTCACGTAGGTGCATTATGCTGTTGGGGTTGTATGGTACGCTTTAAGTTTCCCAGTCTGGTCTACTGAGGACACGATATCAAGTGTGTGTTTTCAAAAATTTGCAAGAATTGAAAAAGGTAACTAGAAGTAGCAAAAATAAGGTTTGATCCTAGCCAATAAACAAATATTCGAATTATATTATTTAATTCAATGATCAGGTATTATTGTATACCTGATACATAATTGTGATAAAGGTTGCAAATCAATGTCAACTTCTGATCCAATTTAGTCGTCGTAATCTCCTTTAGAAGCACGTGTAGTAGGGATTCTATTGTAAACAAAATTGAAAGCAAAGTGTGAACATGAAAACAAGTTATGTTGACAAAATTATCAAATTTATGTTTCTATAGAAAATTGAATAAGAAACTTGCTTGAAAAGCGTGTGCACAATTGTTAAATATTATTTTAGAACCCTAACAATTTTTGTAATCAGGCTGTCACTGATTGAATATTTAGAGGGATTTTTTTGACCAGGTGAATGCAAACTAACGAATGCAACAGTTGGTGAAATGACGTTAATATGTAAACGTTAACGGTAGATTTTTATTGCAGGATTTCAATGATTATGGCGTAAATCGCTGTACTTGAAAGAAATTTTTTGTTAATAAAACGCAGAATGTATGTGCGTAAAATACCAGTAATATGCATCTGAGGAGGTTTTTAATCCTCTTTATGTATTGACTAACACTTTATTATTTTAATTTTACTTGAATTTGTTTTACATGCTGTTTTGGTTTTTGGTCTGTATTTTTAATGTGAAAAAAGAGCGGACATAAAATAAAATGCATGCACTTTTGAATTACGTCAGGATTTGTTGTACTTTTTGTAATTTATAAATGGTTTGTTTTGCATGGAATAAATACCCACCAGCGAATTTTTTATGATCTATTTTGCATATGATACGCTAATACATAATGTGTACATGGTGATACGTGATAATTGCCGTTGCCTGGTTGGTGTGATTTATGATTTGACAACAGTTTGGTAAGAACTTGGACATTTGTTAAATATTTAATTGTTTCGTCAGAAACTACTTCAGTTGGGTTTTAAAACAGGGCCATGGATGGAGTATTTCTTTTAAGCCAAAGTGGAGCGGTGCAATAGCAAAAGTCTGACAAATTCTGTAAACCTAACGCATGAAAACTTTCTCCATTCCAAATACAAAGTTTTTTTCAGCAATTTGAAGACTAAATTCCATTACCCCAACATGCGAGTTCGATAATCCATTACACTGAAAACATGAATAAAACAATCTATTACTTCCGACCAATAAAAATTGTAATCCAACACTGCAGCACCCATTTACCAACTCAATCCATGATTATGCTTATTGAGTTTTGGTTAGTATTTGTTTGAGTACCATGGGGTTTGATAGAGGAATATTTAGAATAAAAATTTACAAGTTTAAAAAAATTCAGACTTCGAAATTAATTGAAACTAAATTGAAAATAATAGTTTTTTTGGAACTTTTTTTGTTTTTTTTTTGTTCTGTCCGTCAGTTTTATTGGTTTTAGGTAATATAGTTCTATTGATAAGCATAATAGGTTTCATTATTTTTCATTGTTTGAATTCAATTTTCAAATTTATCCCAGAAAATGCCACAATATTCGTAACCTGCATATTCCGGATGTTATCTCTGAAATTACTTGACCAAAAATAGAGGAAATGAATGGCGTTCAAAGGGTACCAAAAAATATTGTATTTGCACGGTGATGCTATGAAGATCAGTGGAACCACACGTTACACGATTATGTCCGCTCCAAGCTCTTAGCAAGGGGAAAGTGAAGTAAAAAAATATAATATGTAAAATGTAAATGTCAGCAAAATGATTGGTTTCGCATTTCCTATGTTCATGTGTGCATAAAATTTGATGAAAAACTCATGCAAAGTTGACGAGATGGAAACAATCTTGAAGGTTGTTTTAATTATTAAGTGGCATGTGGCAATTAAAACTTGGCATCTACAAATCTTAGAGAAAAACTGAAAGCACCACAAGATTCCCAGTATTCACATTAGTTTAGCAATAATCCACTACAGACACAGATATAACAAACTGATTGATTCAATTTAAAGTTACTGATGACTGAGCTAAGCGCGGACGTATGAAAAAATCCACGGTAACCTGGGCTCTTAACATACGCTGCATTTTTGAGTTACAAAAATACCTTTTTTCATATATTTACAAAATTAGGAAAAGAAGCAGTGATTAGGTTTACCAACTATTGACAAGAAAAAAATGGGTACTGTCCAGCATTTCCCCCTTTTTTCCAGAAGGACATTGGAATTGGAATCAATCGACTTTTTTGCAAAATTATGGTTCTGTTTTGCAGTCGAACAATAAGGATGACGAGTAATCCATTCAAATTTTATTGGTTAGACGGAGCATTTTATCTTGCTGAAAGTTAAATTACGTACGAGAAGTAGTATTTTAACTTGGCAATGTGCACAACCTCAGTAACGTTCATCAGCACAAAATATCGAATCTCCTTAAGCACTCATGCTAATTGCTATTTATTATCTCGTTTTGGAAATGCTTAAGAACACATTAGGAGCAGACAAGGTATATATGCTTTTGTGCTCATTATCCTTATAGTTTTTACTATGCTTACTTATTTACCTCCAGATTAATCCAGATGAGAAGCTAACATCTAAGTCTAAGATAACTAATTCCATTTTATACTTTTTCAAACTTCAGAAAAAGTTAACATTGTATCCAAAAAAATCAATTATTCATGAATCCCCATTAAGAAATTTTCCACACTGTTAATAATTTTTTCTGTTCTGCAATTACGCTAATTAGTGGCATATCTAACCGACTAAACAAAAAGTCTGTAATAATTTAAGTATAAAACAATCTGAGCAACCAGTTCAAAATTAATGTTCAAAGTAGACTTGTGAAACTAATTACCATTATTATTCCAAAATCAAAATCTTAGAATGCAGGCTTGCGTATTAACCCTCCTTCTTCTCTCCGTCGTCTGTGTGTCTTCGGTAATTTAATTTTTTTAATTCAAACTCTTTAAGTAGCTTAGTAGCTAGAGCTTCTGCATCAGTTAATGCAATTTTTTTACATCGTTTTTAAAATAGGACTTTGTACCTGTACTAGGCGGATTTTCTCCTGTGCTCGCTTCTCCATTTGAAAAAGATGACGACTTGATCAAACTATTTCCCCAAGTTGAAAAGAGAAATTAGAATCCAGGCAGAAGCTAAACTTCCCGAAAACGCTTCCATCAAAACTGCGCCCATAAATGTTGAGGCTTACAAAATGCAAGTTGCTTCCGGTTATAACTACATTGTGTTCACGGAAATTGCACAGGAGTATTTTGTCGCACGCGTTTTTGAACCACTACCCGGCCGTGGCAGTCCTACTCTGACGAAATTGTCAGGACCGGTTTAAATTTTATACTATCATCTCCTCCATATTTTGGAGGAATATTATATTATTGCCTTTGGAAAATATCCTTCATTTTTCATAAACAAGTTTTTTATGGAATTTAAAATTAAATAAAGATTAAATAAATTGTTTACAGTCATTTACATGTTTTTTGGAAATCGCATTACAAAGCTGTTTTGGTATTTGATACTGCGTATGTTTGTGTGTTAGCACACCTAACTAATTGTTTTATAGTATTATTAAGGGTTAAAAATAATAAGTAAGCATAAATTACTATTAGATTTGCATAATTTTGTGTATTGCACTGCAGATCTGGGAAGGGAATAAAGGGAAGTATTTACTGATCCCTTATAGATTTGGAAAAATCCGTTAAAATTTTTTAGTTGGCCGTTAAACGCAATTTTCTTAACGGCCGATTCAGTTGTACTTAACTGGCCGCTAAAATTAGGGAAGTAGAA
>JAANSP010001343.1:0-15782 GCA_036850745.1 Homidia socia
CCACTGTTTTTGTTCAGGTGGAGCAGAGAACTGAAACTGGCACCGGCGATAAACAAGGCCAGAATACACTCTCCAACTAACCGGCCAGATTCTTTTGAAGTTGTTGGCTGAGCTGCTATACCATATAAAATTCGAGCAATTTTTGTCAACGTAAAAAGACCGTGAAATAGCGCTGCAATTTTAAACTGTACACAATGTCCGGATTTACTGGATTGTTTGTTATACAGTAGTCCTTCTTTTGAAATTTTAAAGGGAGTTAGGCTTCCACTTACAGCTTTAATGACTCGAAAGCTTAGAGCAGCGATTTTTGTGTAGGATGCGTTCTCTATTTTGCGTTTAACTAAAAGTAGCGGATAGAAGGCAATCGAGAAAAGTTTTAAATTTGCGGAAATGAACTTGGAAATCATAATTTGTTGTAAAGAAAGCTTGTTCAAACTCATCTTGGCAGTTTCCGGGTAATTAAAAACAGTGGGATTTGTGTTGAGTATCATAAAGTGAGTTGGTATCTGCTGAATAGGTTTGGTTTTATTTGTTAGGTTTAATACTTTAAAAACATTGCTCAGCGAGCTTATGGAAATGATTACCAGATAAAGAACGACCTCACGGTCGATTGGATGTATCTGTTTAACACAATTATCTTTGGGTTAATTGTCGGGTAGAATACCCACAAGTTAGTTTTAATATTTAATGAGAGTTACGGAATTCTCCAAATACGACAAGACAAGGCTAATAGAATTAATAATGCAACAGTGTAAATATGTCTCCCCTTTCGCTTTACGTACGGATTATCATCTGTAATTCTTATGGATATGATTTTCATCGTTTGCTTAAAATTATATGGAAAATCAGGTAAAATGACATGTTAATCAATACAATTATTGGCCATGGTTGAACAGTTTTATATAATCATTTTGGAGAAAACCATGTCAACAAATATGTTTTTGATCAAAATCATTAGAGGCCGTTGATGCTCCGACTAGTCTTTAAATTAATGAAAACACCGAAACAAGAGGTGTGTTATAACGTTAATCAATTGTAGTTAATATTTTCAAGACTATATACAAACTCAAAATCCTACATTCATTGCTACAATTTATATGAGAAAATAAAAGTATGAAATGTGTAGCTTGGTGAGATACATTACCAATACTTCGTTTCGTCTATTGCAAACAAGAACAGGTTGGTACAACAAAATGTTTCTTGACACACGCCACGCGTGTAAATAACTATCGTCACATGCGGTATTGCCGAATATAGAAAAAGTACTCAGTCATTCGATGAATATTCGTTCAACATGGCTTTATTTATGTCAAAAAACGGCAACTAATTTCATAAATAATTTATCTGCTGAAAGGCTACGCAAAAACATTTAACATTAAAAACATTGGTTTCCATGAAAAGTGCGCATCCAATACGTCCCATTTCATGAAGAATAATGAAATAAAGAATAAAGTCAAATCAAATAGAAATTGAACTGACAATATGGGTTAATTGCTTGCTTGGTTAACCAAAAATAGGTAAACTCTAAACAATTTTCAGCAAAAGCAATGTTCCTGTAAACTCAGTTAAAAAAGTTATGCAAAGATCTAAAATACATTGAAAACAGGAATATGGAGTTTTCTCTTATTTGCAATTGCCTGTTACATCATCAAATTATTGTATTCTACTGTTTGCAGTTATTTTGTTAACGACATTGAAGTTGCTGTAAAATATACACTGTAATAATAATGCTGTTATATTCAATTTGTTTCCCCTAGAAATCACATAAATGCTTTCTTAGCCAGATTCAAAATTTTAGGGAAAATTAACTTTCCACTTCTAGCCTCACCTGTTGATTTTGAGTTTTCGTCTGCCTTCATTACTTTTATTTTGCGGAAAATAACTAAAATGGGGCACATATATACTTGGTAGTTGATCAGTAACTATGTCCGTTGAAATATTTTTTGCAATAAGATGCTTATGTGATTTTGTATTGCCAAAGCATAATATTTATTTCAAGATATTTCGTAAGCCTGGTGTTTCTCTACATTTTATCCCCATTCCAATTACTAGATTTGATTTGCATTAAGAGTTGTCACAGAATACAACTCAAATGTAGCTCAAAATGGGTTGAATGAATAATCAAAAAATTTCCTATAAATGACAACGTGAGTTTCCTATTACTTATTACATCATACACGTCATATTTGTTAAACTCATGAAAATATTTAACACTGCTTCGATAATATTAGCTAACTAATAATTGTTCAATGAAGTACAAGTATACTTGGAACATGTCAATTGAATTATTTGGTGTAGCTTCATCTCCTGTTATTTTAGACCTATAGACAAAAGGGCTGTTCAGGTGAAATAACTTACGACTGTACGAAAAAGACGTCACGAAAGTGCATATGTACAATGCAACAGTATACGAAGTGACTGAAAACAATATATATACCCGTTTTCAGTGGTTTGTTCACATTAGTTTGCACAACTTTTTTCAAATATCGACAAAGCAAACCAAAATACTGAATGAAAAATTAGCATGTAAAGGTTTAGAATGATTTTTGATCCAAGGCTGCACCAAAATATACTGTTGCACGTATTTTATAACTCCTTACTGTGTGGTATTTGGTTAATTTAGAAATTTCGGCCGATATTTGCTTTTAATGTATATGCATGGTTTGCAACGGTATTTGTTTCAGGGATTTTGACTTCGGAAATTAATTAAAATGATTTCGAAACAAATGTTACAACCACAGTGTGGTTTACGTTCTTGCTTTTAGCTATAGTATTCACCATTCCGAATCATGTAGTACCACCCGTAACCAAAGATGTAAAGCTTGAGTAGTACAATAGAGTTTCGTTTTATAATTAATATGATGATATCGTGACATCACAAATTTTTTTATGGAAGCACCGAATGAAGATTGTATTTTGCAAGCAACTGAAAATGGTCATGGCATCCTCATAGTTGTCACTTTCTAATTTCCTTTTGGGATATTGCAATATTTTATGATTACCATGCGGTTTAAATAATTAGTCAGGATGGTCAGAGAAGCGGTTAGAAAACAAGTGATATTTATTAGAATGATGGAAAAGTTTACAAAGAAGATACAATAGGTGGTGCATAGTATGGTTAATCTAAGAAGTAAAACCTAGTAGTTCGTATTTACTTAATAGATAAAATGGGTAAATTAAGAAAATAGAACGATGATTTCACATAAGCGAGAAATAATTACTTTGGCGAATAAAATTGGTGTTCTTGTAGAGCATGTAAATAAAGAGTTAAATATACATACTTACTTTATTATAATATTGTAAAGAAAAAGGGAAATTTCCCAAAGTAAATGTTTATTTTGCATATTATAAAATAGAATCAATATAATGGATTAAACGAAAGAGTTTATTTTGTGCTTGAAATTGCAACATTATTCATAGTCATTTTTACTAAATAAAAAAATCCACTTATAATCCCGTGCAAGCATTTATTTTTAAAATACGTTAATTATTATTTATTATTACAATACTAACAGGGGAACCTCCAATTCGTAGGCACTTGTATGTGGATCTAATGGACATTTTCTAGATCATTTTTTCATGAAAACCCCAAAAATGACAACTGTAGTCCCGAATGGCCCTTCCAATAAGCTGAAAAATGGAGCTTATCCAATTTGTGGTTTCAATGAGCAAAATCAGTCAGGTTTATATTTACTTGTGTATGTGTAAACGACAAAAATTCCTGCGATCCTGCGAAAATATATTTTTATCAAAAAACTGATCGCCATCTATATCAGTGCTTATCTATGGAGCATGATAAGCACTTATCATATGGATTAAATGGTCAAAATAAAATAAAATCCAGCACGCAAATGTGCTTCTTTTTTCAGTGCCAGACTCTAATGTCAAGATTTTATCGCTAGCGTTCATCCTGAGCAAACGATAAACCGGTAACATTATCTGTCACTAGTGAGTCAGAAATTGTTTAATTTGTAAAAAAAATGTAAAAAAGAAAAAGCTGACTATTAAAACTAACGCCGTTTTTGCTAAATCAGTTTTACACGAACACCTGCATCTCGTCACAGTTTTTAGTACTTTATGTTGCGTGAGCGTGATATGATGAAAAGTGGTTATCATCTTATCCGATGAACGCTAGGAGTATAAATCTTGAGAATTATAGTCTGAAAAAAGATTTGATAAACTAGATTGTATTATATTTCGACCATTTAACCCAATATGATAAGTGCTTACCCTTGCTGCAGAGATAAGCGTTGGTGTTGGTGTAAATGGCGATCATATTACAATAAAAATATATTTCCGCATGACTTTTGAACGTTTACACATAAGTAAATATAAACCTGACTGATGCTGTTCACTGAAACCATAAATTGGATAAGCTCCATTTTGAGCTTATTGGAAGGGCGAAGGGCCATTCGGGACTATGGTTGTAATTTTTGGGTTTTTCATGAAAAAATGATCTAGAAAATCTCCATTAGATCCAGATACAAGTGCCTTCGAATTGGAGGTTCCCTTGTAAGCAGTTCGCACTGCACAAAAATCAATAGGCTATCGTTTTTCGTATCAACCTAACTTGACCCACGTGTCTTGTTAGAATTTACAATATTCACCGAATAACATAAGTTGTCAGTATTTTGTGTACCTAAAGTAGGAAAAGAGAAAACTATTCAGTGAAGCATTGCATTTGTATTTAACTTCCTGCTTGAATGCATATTTTTGATAAATAATGCAGTTATATTTATTTTATTTGCAAATAATGTATGTGGTACAACTATATGGTAAATAATGGATGTGGTCTTTCATCAACCGTAAAGGCTAAAGCAAAAGTAAATGTGTTTTCATGATCAATTGTGGATATATAATATATACATGTATATTATTCACAAAATCGTTTATCAGTTTAAAAACAAAACCTACGGAATGTTAAGTTTTGTCCGTCAGTTTAAAATTGATACCTTCAAGTTTTTAAGTACATGCGCACATTGTTTAACGGGATCAGTACCGAAAGTAAATTATACTTTTTTCAGATTAAGGTATTGTTCGTTCCTGAGACCGACAAAGTATTCCTTCAGCTCTGTAAACGTCGGCCTTGCTTCCGTGTTCACGTTCCAGCAGTCCACTGTTTTGGCATGTCTGCAGGAAATCGCATTATCTTATCTTACAAAAAGTTGCTATGACTCAAATATCGTATTAAATGCAGCTACCCATAATGTATAAATAAGAAAGTCTTACATGTCATCAGTAGCATGTGGCGCTTTGCCCATTTGCATTCCATTTTCCAGCTCAGCGACATAATTTGCTGTCCAGTTCAATCCAGGATACGGAACCATACCTATTAAAATTATAAAATGATGATTTATTCCAGTATAAACAAAGCTTAAAAAAGCAAAGATGAAGAATTACCTAAACTGAAAATTTCCCAGAGAGTGACTCCATAGCTCCACACATCCGACTTGGTGGTGAATTCCATATTCCGTAAACTCTCAGGTGCCATCCATCGCCAGGGCAAATGCTCCTGACTGGTCTTGACGTACTCATTCATCTCATACAGTCGACGGGAGAGGCCAAAATCGGCGATTTTACAGGTCCACTCTGACGTCAGCAGAACATTGCGTGCAGCAAGATCTCCGTGCACTACTCGCTTCTCAGCAATGTACTCCATTCCGGAGGCAATTTGGAGGGCAAATCCATTCATTTGGTATAATGATATAGACTCACCTTCTTGACCAATTTCTTGATTTTGTCGAAGGTAGTTTAAAAGGCAGCCGTTCTTGCAAAATTCAATGACAATGTGCAGATTCCCGGTGGCAATGCCTTTGGTGTGTGCTCCCATGAATGAGACGATGTTCAGATGCTCTCCAATGTGGCAGAGGATCTTGAGCTCTGAGAGTGTGCTTTTGAATTGCTCTTTGCCACAATCTGATCGCGGAATCTTGATGGCGACTTCAATACGTTTTGAGAGGATTCCCCTGTGAACCACTCCAAACTGGCCACTTCCAATAATTTCTTCAGTCTGAATGTCCTTCCGTGCGATTTCGTACTGTTTGGGAAATTTCATATTTCCAAAGTCCAGATAGCAGTCGGGTGCATTGGATGGGCTTGGTTGGTCACCACCGTTGTAAAACTGACGTATCTCTTTCTGCGATAAAATCTTGGTTTTTTCGTTTCTTTGGTATAACCATTGAGCCAGCATCCCCAGAATAAGAAGTGAAACAATGGGCACGAAAATGATTAAATATATTTGATTGGAGTTTTGTACTAGTTCCTGCTCTGGTGAAGGCTTAAATGGAATTCTGGCCTGGCGACCTGCATGCTCTGAAACAAGAATCCGAAATCTACATTTTCATCATCACTATTGCCAACTGTAAGGTTATCTCAGAAATTAAAGCCTTACCGTCCTCTCGGTTCACGAAAGTGGAGATGTTGCTCAAATCTGCGTAGCTATCTGGTCGCCACCAGCTAGTTGAACAGTTTGCATTTGTTTCTCCTTCAAGTGCGGGGACAAGGAAATATTGTATTTCGTATGCGGCACTGTGTCGCTTGACATCATTCAGAAAGCTCAAAATTTTCTCCATTTCATTCTTTTCGGAGCAAATATAGTTGAGTCTGAACATAACCTCAACACCATGTCCTGCTTCTTTTTGCAACGAGAGAAAATGCTCCATGTACGATTTTGTATAAAACATCGTTCCTAAATATTTTTCCATCCAATTCAAGCGCTTGTTGTCTGGAGTAACTGGTGGGGTATTGCACACGACATAACTCACTTGCGACATAAATGACTGCCTTTTGAGTGTCTCTACTTTGGAATCTATCTTATGACTACAGTTTTCAACCGTTACCCCAAAATTTGGAGTGAAAGAGGATTCAACGCCATTCAATAGGTTGAGTTGTTTGTAAGGGGAAGACTCCCAGTTACTGACGTGCACCGCAGCATGTTTATTTGAAAGAACCGTGAGGATATCTTTCTGAATACTGTAAGCGTCCGCTAGTGGTAGCTCGATGTACACGAATGGTTTAGAATCATTGTATTTGCGGGAAGTTGTTGGAGAATTGGCCACAACTACCTTCTCTACAAGCTTGAAGTCTGCTTGACTGGTCGCAACGATCTCAACGGAAGGAAAGCGTGTTGCTGCCAGTTTCAGCAAAGTTTGCAATTCAGCGGTTGATAGGGATAAATTTTCCCGTAAGTTGGTTTGAAAAGTAGCTCCAGAATACCGGTTTTCCAAAAAGTTGATACGAGATCGGCTGGCATCCCAAGTTCTTTGAATACAAGGGTACGTCATGGGAAGTTCCTTATCGGCGGTTGGTGGTGCATTTGAGCGAAATAAAACAGGGAATTTTAGTTCATCTTGATCGATTTCTTTATTTGTTGGAACACGAGCCCAAAGTCCAGAGCCACTATAATCATATTTTGGCAGCACTAGAGACCAGCCGTGAATGTTCGCAAATGAATATACTGTTTGATAATATTCCTTAGTTTGCTTTAACTCAGGCTTGCAATACAACGACTCTGATATTACACCGTGAGAATGGAGATTTATTGACCAAGTCAACTTTTTACCTGGGAATATTTTTTCAAAGCGTTGTTTCTCTTGGTTAAGGCGCATGAGAAACACAAGGAAATCTTCTGCTTTTCTGATTGCAGCTGGTACAAGTTGAACAATCTCGTTTGACAAGTTCATTAAAGAGCCGCACTTTTCTATCGTACTGCTGACCAGAGCTGAGACGTTTGCAGTCTTAATGTTAAAGTCGTACGTTGTATCGCCGATGCAAGCTGTGTCAACATTTTGAGAGTGCAGTAAATTGGTTGCTTTCGTCACACTCTCTGTGTTGTTGAAATCCTCACCGCGTGCATACACCCTTACAATTTGAATTTCTGCTGAATTGTTCTGAATCAATTTAAGTACTTTCTCAACTTGTTCATCAACTTCCTGTGCCTGTTTTGTCGGTTTGTACAAAAGCACGTTTAAGGAGACATTCGAGAGCGAATTAATGCGGGGTCGTACATTTTCTATTGACGTTTTGCAGGTAGTCAAAAGGGAACTAAACACTTCAAGATAGGGATCATGATACTTTGAAAATTTGATAGCAAAAACTTGACCATCCTTTGATGTGTACAAGCCAACAGATGCTTATCTTGCAAGGAAACATTTTCAAATTTTTCATATTCTATTATTGGGTTATAAAAAAGTGACACGCTTTGCTTAAAAAACACATTACTTGGCATTAAAATTTACTCGTTTTAAAGTGGGGCTGAAAATAAACTTTTCGTTGCCGCTGCTATGTTTGGAGATGGTGTCCAGATATGTTGTCAAAAGCGCGTTGTACTTTTCATAGTTTTCTGCACTTATTATTTTCTCCCAGTCCACATTATGAAGTCGGATGTACGGAGTGGATTGCGGATCCAGCTTTCGGACCAACTGTCTATTTTTTTGAACTAGCCTACGGACCTTTTCAAAAAAAATTCCGTACGAAAGCATTGTCGTCAACGGAGATACATGAATTCTTAGAATTGTGTGATTTAGCCGTTCAAAAAGCGGAACACCTTCTTCGGCACAACGTTCGAGGAACTCATCATTGTATTCTATGCCCACCTTAATTGAGGTTTTGATGCTACTAATTTCTAACCCTTCGTCAAAATAATTGTTGATATTAGTAATGGTTCCACATGTGGGAATGTCGTGTAACAGAAAGGTTACAGAATAAATAGAGGAGTTGTCAATTTTCAATAAGTTCAGAATGGTGGTGTTGGTAATGGGCATATCGACCATGGGCAAAACGTCTGTTGTGTTTGCTTTATCACCGACTCTGTAAAACAAGAATATTTTCTAAAATACGAATCGCTGTAAATTGTCATGATCAACATAATATATGTACTTAATAGAATTCGCCGAAATTCATTTATTTAGAAAACAGTTATAAAATACGTAACATTAGTTTCCTTTGGAAAGCCAGTTTTTAATGGCGGCACTTTCCGCATAATTTTATTAAATATTCACATTTTTGCAGTCTTTTCTAATTATGATCTACCTACATGATTGAGATTCCTTTTATCCCGTAACCCTTGCATTTTTCATCTCCCCAGCATACGTCGTCACCAGCGGAATCTTAGGTCATGCATTATTTCATTAAATATTATCAAAGAAATGATTGTCTTTAAATTTTGTAAAAACATTTAAATCTGTACCATTTGCTACAAAGTAGTAGCTTGTCGAGGTATTGACTTCCCGAGCATACAAATCCTCTGGTAAAATCTCGATTTCGTTAGGGTTGTCGTTGCTACGAATAATCTGAGACACATCGTATACTATTCTTTCTTTGAACAGTTTTCTCACGGTTTCTTTACTGGAGACTTGTAATGTTTCCTGGTAAAAATGAAATTTTGAATGCTTAAAATGTTTAATTTTTCGTATTTCACTGACAAATTATTATGTTCCACGTATTTGACGTACTGAATGAAATCCTGAAAAGTTGTGCAGTACTACAACCGCAATAACCAGTATACGGTGATTAAAGTACCAAGCTGTTGCCATTGTAAGCATGGATTTTGAATAAACCAAAAGCGTATTTTAGTGATAACTGCGGTATCGTAGTAGTACGGGAGGAAAAAAGTTGTTGAATACTCAAATAAGTTTAGGAATCAACTGACTTTCATTTGGGCAGCTTAGCAAATAAGCTTTTTCATTATTTATTTTGATTTTTCCTATAAAGGTCAGGTGCATAGTTTACTAACAACATCCGTTTTCAATATTCTGTTGTCACTTTCCGTGACTTTTACGTTCCTTGGTTTGTCAACTGCTCACTGAATCGCCATGGAATTCACAAACCAAATCTTAAAATGAGGTAATGTTGGCAATGAATTATAATTTGTCTAGGCTGTATCAAATTTTTTAGATGGAAAACAAGCTCATTTCACTCTTCGCTGTGTTTTGTTCACTATGGAATTTCGCAAATCATTTGTTTTGTTGCGCATAGTGTTATTGGTTTACCATCAACATCCGTTTTAGTTTCAGGGATTTTTGATGTTGACACGACTGGGGAAGTTTATTAAAACTGCTTGTCGATAAATCATATAACTGCAGTGTAGTTCCAATTGTCTTGTACCTTCAGTATTCAGCACTGTGATTCCATTATGTATTATTCTTACTGAGCATGTTTTTTTAATTAAATATTAAATTAAATTAAATTTTAATTAAATTAATTGAAAATGTTTTTGTAGACTACTAATTTGAATAAAAAACTGGATACGCGAAAATATTGCTGGAATATTTTTTATTTTTAGAAAAAATGCTGTAAATATAAAAGCATAATTGTCTGTAAAAGTTTTTGAGTAGAACCATTTTTGTGTTTAATATTATATTACATCCAAACAAAACGCTTTTCGCTTCAGTAATAAGCTGCCAGCCTAACATGACAGCAGCGTTAAGTTACATTGACGTTCTTACATCATCATTATTTGGGCCATATCATCCAAAATTACAAGCATATCATCAAAAGAATTGACAAAATAAAAAGATGTCTGGAAAAAACATTGACTAGTTATATGTTGTCGTTAGCTTTATCATAATGAATGTGGACAGGGTTTGAACTATAATGGATACACATATGGTTGGAATTATAATCGTGTTCATGAGAGTTCCAAACAGCTGCAGCGTTCTGCATTTTACTCTGATCATTTCTTTTGAAACCGGGTCTACGTTTAAATACTCGTCAAAGAACCTGGAAATAATAGTAAACATATTTTTCCAGCTTTAGTGAACACGAAAGATAATGGAAGTTAAAAATTATCTTACTTTTGCATGTTTTTGTTAAACAATATTAGAGTAAAAAACGGTAAACCATTTTAATGTTTTTATCAATTGGTTAACACAATATTGAAAATAAAAGGAAACACTAAGAAAATGTTAAGCACTGGTATCAGTTTAATACTGAAATGCAAAGTTTTATTTTATTTTAAATTGATTGACCTAATTTGCAGACAAACTAATTTATATTATGAGTACTTACATAACTTTTTTCGTTAGTTTATACAATTGTCCTCTTCTGGAGGACAATTTTAATTTCTCATTACTAATTTCTTTTTCAGCCGATCCTCTTTCAAAATCTACAATGTTGGGTTGCTCCGCTCCGCCTGCAGCATGTAAAACTATAGCAGGAAAATATCAAAATCATAGAATAGTTGAGGCAAATAAAATGAATATTTTCCTAATTCCCTACTTATAACCACAATAAATGAATGGCTCTCTCACTCGTGCACTAATTTTGCGAATACATTTTAGCTTTGGCTTTGACCTTTATTAAATTAGAAGCAAATATCAATATCCTTCATTGATTGATTTTCTATTCATATATATCTAGTTTTGCCATAAACTAGAACATGTTTTTACTGAAGTAATCAAGATGTTGGGTGTCCAAATCGCCCTATTTTATCTTAATTTCCGACCTAATTATGCTTCCGCAATATTAGATATCCAATTCCAACATCCAATTCTTAAAAAATGTAACTTTTCAATCTGCAAATAGTTCATTCATGAATAAGCATACTGACGTTGTTATTTTGGCACGCAGCAGGAAAGTTTCGCGCGGAAATTCTTAATGAAAGAAGGACCGGAACGTTTACTAAGCAAACGGTTGTTGTTTATGCTTTGCAAATGCTCCTTTATCAAAAATCAATAAGCAATCATTACATCATCATCCCAGCCAAAGAATCATGTGAGAAGAAAGTTGCGGGAAGCAGCTACATTTTTGTATTGACTGTAGCGTATTTTGCTCGATTTAGTTCTTCACAGGAAACCAAGACATGACTCAACTCACTCTGACTCAACTGACCCTGTTTGCACTACCTACTAACTTGTGTGTGGGTGGAGACTGGAGAGAGATGTAGAAGAAGTAGACATGCGAGAACAGTACAGAGTTTTAATGTGAATTTTGGAATTGTAAATTGTGTTCAACATCAATAGTTAAAAATTTATTTTTGTTTGGTTTTCGTCATCGTCACCCAGTACTACTATTATATAACTACTTGCTTCGCTAGTCCTGGGCTGAACTACGATTACCGCTTAGCTGAGGTCTTACTTACGTAATAATAAATTGTAAATCTAAAAAATAGACAGGTGAGATTTCAATTGGTGTTGTTGTGACTGTTTCCAGAAATCGTTTGCTGTAATTTAATGAAACATTAATTGTTAATCTAAGAAAAAATGTTTTTCCTCTTTCTTATTACGGATTCACGTTTTTGAGTGTGAGGGAGTGCAAGAAAATATGGCGACTGAAGTTAAATTCAACCAAGAAGAGGAGCCTGGATGTTCATCGTTCCGTGTCCGTGATGAAATTTTCCACTGGCCAATTGCCAAAATTGATAACTTTGTGGTAAGTTGAGCTGAATAAAGAATAAAACATAAATTGAATAATCCTCAAGTTGAGTGAAAAAGTTGTTTTGACAGCAATTGTTTTTTCATTGTTGCAGGTATGGGATCTGATTATTGACAATTATCTGATAAGCCCACTGGATAGAAAGAATCTTCTCGTGGCGTCACCCCAATTTTTTGGCCCCTTATTGGAGAAGAAGAAATGTTCAACCCCACTGGGAGAAGTACTTCACATCCTCTACAAGAACAACTACCTGAACATGACCAACGCAGATTTTGTTAAGTATCGAACCTTATCAAAAACCTGTAAAATTGCAATTGACACGTGTTTGCGATTGGATAATCCCTGTTTCCAGAATCTAGATGGGATAGATCATAACCACCATACTTTTCACTTTTATAACCCACGGTGTTATTATGGCTGTTGGGAGGAATTCTTCATATCGAGGGGAAGGAAAATGCACCGAAAGATTGAAGACTATGCTTCAAAGATCAGAAATGGAACAGTAGTAGCACTTGAAGAGGAATCGCACCAGTTCGTGTGTGGCTTCATAGGTTTGGCTCGGTGGCTTTGCAATGCTGAAGATAGGATTCCTCTTCAACAAAACTACCGGCTTGTTCTATCAAACGTTGGTTCGCAGATCTACCATTTTAGATTTGATTTGCACTACCGTTGTTTGATGAGCTCTAACCATGAATTGTTATGGGAGTCTCTCGGAATGATGCCGAACTTGCGGACTCTTATACTTGACTGCAACGGTCACATCGAGAACATGCCTGAAGTTAACCGTCGCTTTCTTGAAGACCATCCACTTCCGCGGCTGAACCATCTGGAAATGCTTAAGACAATACATGTTCCAAATGAAATAGTTAGTGCACTGATTAGCAAGTACGGTGGGAACCTTAAGAAAATATCGGTATCCAGAAGGAGTGGCGGCAGGGAAAATTACTTTTATGAAAATGAGATATTCTCCCCAGCAATTAATCTTGTAGAGCTCTCAGTTCCCCAGATTAACACTGCATCAAACATTGGTCATTATTTGCGAAATATTGTAAAACAAGCTCAGACTTTGAAATGCATTTCCGTTAAGATTATGGTTTTGGAAGCTGATTCTCAACGTACTGAAACATTTCTACAGTTGACATCGGCTTTGCACGATCTATTTAAATCAGTTGAACTCCACACTCTTAGCCTCTTTGTCGAAGGGTACCCGTTACCTAATGGAAATAAGTTCTTTGGTAATAATGATGTTCGATTGATTTTGCCTACCTTGAGGCGTCTCTGGATTAACGTCCTGGCTGTCGAGATCTTGTCAATTGACTTCATTCTTGGCGTTTCGGATTCTTTGGAAGAGCTTTTTTTGAGTTTGACACGCAGCACACCAGAAGACAAGGGCCAGACTGAAATAATTCAATTTAAGAACCATTGGAAGAATATGGAGAAAAGCAACGTGTGGAATTTGATGCCAACGCTTCAAAAAATAACAATTAATTACACATTATTTGCTCCTGCCCCACCGAGGCCAGGGCACCAGTTACCAGGCATTAGCACGCATTTCCATGACTACATCAGCATACGTCCATCGACTTCTTAATTTTTAAAAAAAGTCAACAAAAATTAATTAATTAAATATTCATGGAGGATTTAAGGGTTTTTTGTTGTCCCTTTTTAATAAGAGCCAATAACACAGTCGAAAATTAGTTAACCTTAAGGCAAATTTAATTAGGTTTTGTAACAGTTACCTCTCTGATTGATAATTGTGAAATTTTTCTAGTTAAATGTCTGCTATATAAAGTATCAATGTAAATATAAAATAAAATGTATCCATAATATGGGAATTGCAGAATTGTTTCTTTCTCAAAGCAGAAAATAAATTATATAAGATGTTGTAGAAACATGTTATACACGATAAACATTTACGTTTGTATTTGATGGCGCGCACGTATTAAATATATGGTGTATTTTTTCAAGTCTAAGCAGCTCACTTATCGGCTGAAATGCTAATATTATAATTTCATTTGTTTGTTTTCAGTTCACTATAAAAAGACATGATAGAATACGTTGCATTTTGTTGTCAAAATAGTCGACGCTCTCGTTTTTACTATTTCGTAATGTCATCATGCGATTAAATTTATAGCAGGAAAAATGTAGTTAATATCTTTTTATCAAGTTTGTTTTTGAATTTCATGTACCTATAAGCAGAAAGCATGTGGTCTTGTCACAACCTTCAAATTCCCATTTACCTTTCTAAGTTCTGACCAGCCAATTGTCTCGCCCTTGTCGTAATATTCCTCAAAAATTCTTTTGATAAAGGTTAACTCTTGATGTAAAAATGTGACATTAAATTAAATTGACCACAATGGTGGTTGGTGTGTTATCATCATCATCACAGCTCTTCGATGTGCATCCATTTGCATGCCATTAGCTTTCTTTTGAGCGCTGCACTTTGTCGCAATGACATCAAACACGTTGAAGATGAGTGTGGAAAAGTGAAAGGTGCTATTTCAAAGGTTAGCAGGTTGATGATTTTTAGTTGCGTAGAAATAATCGTCGTAACCGACAAATTGTTACCAAGTTGGGTCAGAATTCTTTTAATGTAGCGATTTATGGATTTTTTACGCGTTGTAATGAAAAGAAGACAAGAATTCATTTTAAAATGCAAACTATCTATGGACGGCTAAAATTTTCATGTGTTTAGTTTAGATACTGGTTCCCAACTGGTAGATTTGAACATGAAACTCAGGTTGGCATTTCTTTCTCAATTTTTTTATTTATTTAAAACAACGCTCCTTACAATTTTGTTTACTGGGCAATTAAATTATTGAAATATGGGCAAATAAAGCAAAATATTTGTAAACGCCTTTATTTGTAGAGTAGCAAATTTACAATAAATAATTTTTTCGATTCTATTTGCGGCTTTCTCATGCGCAAGAACAACCAGTCAACACACGTGTACCAATCGTTTTTATCCTAAATTAATTTAAACTTTTTACATATATAAATACATAGTCGTAACTTTTTTACATGGAAAATAAAACATCCTTAATAAAAGATATTTTCCTATCTAGAATTTGAAAATACACTTCAGTAGTTTTTGGTCAATTCCTGGAATTGCATTTTAATTATGTAGGTATTATTCAAGTAAAATTAAATATGATTTTGAAACTGAATTTGTAAAACAAATACAAAATGTAAAAATAAGCAACGGAAAATATGTTGAAACAACGTTGAAAAAAGAAACAATACAGCCAAAGGTATAATTTTGTTTACTGCCCCACAATTTCCGTTTTTAAACTTCATATTCATATCAAATACGATTCAATGTAAATACATATACAGTCAATTCCTATATTATATATTTCCTAGACGGAAATTCCTAGAGAGGAAAGTTCCAATAAAGGTGAATATTCTTA
>JAANSP010001345.1:0-15754 GCA_036850745.1 Homidia socia
TGAGCAGCAACACACAAAATTCCACTTGCATTCGGAATATTTTTTGTAAAGTTGAATAAAGTATCGCCAGATTTTAAGTCAAATAATTTCACAGTTCCACATGCGTATCCAGCCAGTAATCTTTTGCCTATTCCAAACCACAAACAAGGTAATTCTTAATGCCATCAACAAATCACACTTTTGCTTTGACAAATATTATGTGATCTTGAGAATTTTCATACTTACCATCGGGCATCAAAACAGCGTTTTCACATTTTTCAGAGCTGCCAGTGTAAATTTTACAATCGCCGGTTGGAACTTTCCACATATAGATAGATCCATCATCACAACCAGCAAAGAGAACGTTGCTGCCAAAGTGCCAAAAACTCCACTAAAGGATAAAACGATGTCACATTTAGAACCGACATATTATAGCATTCTTATACACAACCAATAGCCATCTTTACAAAATGCACGTACACAAAGTTCTCCCGTTTCAAAGGTAGCAACTAGCTCATTGTTAGCAACTTTCCAAACTTTCACAACCCCAGATAGGTCGGCAGTAGAGCAATAAGTAGAATCCCAGCTGAATGAAGCACTGACAACGGAATCCTGTTTTTAAAAGTCATATTTTTATTATAAAGAAATACAAGTTTTACAGTTTGTTGACTTATTAAAATATTTTACGAACAAGTACAACAAACCTTGTGTCCTCTGCAAATACATATTGGAGATTGACTTTTTATAGACGTGTCATCCCAAATGTTTGCCACGTCATCTTCACCTCCACTGATTAGCCTGTACCCAGATGGGTCAAACGAACAGCAAAATACAGCAGATTCTAGAGAAAAACAACATATTAATTTATATAAAAATTCTCCTTTTTATTCTTTCAAAAATGACAATTTTAGCTTTAATCTAAACACACCTTGATGACTTGTCAAAATAAAGTCTGGTTTTTGACCAGAGAAACCTTCCATCCCAGGCCCTGGTTCACCGTCCATGTCATCCTCCTCGTCATCAGCAAAATCGCCTAAATCAGTTTCATCATTGTCATCATCCTGAATTTCAATCATGTCATCCTCATCAAATGTGTCTTCTATATCATCTCCCATAACATCATCTTCGTCATTTCCTCCACCAGCACCGGGATGGGGAGGGGTACGATTCATTTTCATTGTAAGTCAGCGAAACCCTAAAAATAAGTCAAAATGCAATTTTAAAGGTAAAAGTGAAAGCTACTACAACAATAGAAATTTGTTGTTCTGCATAAAGAAATGAAAAAAGTGCATTGAGTATTGTGTGCAAGATCTCTGGGAAAAATTTGCAGTTGCGTTGCAAATAGTTGCAAATCCATGTATCATTTAGCCCCATGTACAACATTTCATGGCACAAAACCAAACTGCCGACAACATTTCATACGGCTACATAACAGTCTTTGCTTGTATAATTTTTCAAAGAAAGTATAACGACTTTGTGGTTTTCTTCGTTCCTAAATTTAATATTTTGTATCGTGTATTAAAATGACAGCATCCATTTAAAATGTTCAACTTAACAAAGCCTTTAGGAGGTTTAATATGCTCATCCATAGATTGATAACTTCTACAAAAAGGTTGGTTTACTATTTTTCCTCATTAGTAGACATTCCGATTATGAAAAATTGGAACGTGTATTTACGCATAATACAGCAGTCAAAAAATGACTTGAAATCATATAACTTAGTATTTTGAACACATACCCAAATACAACTAATCGAAGACATTAAATTTTTCGTGACACATTGTGGAAAAATGTGTAGAAAAACTAAAACAGCCACTACTCTTAATACTACTTGCAGCTCGGCTGAATCATCCATAGATTGATAACTTCTACAAAAAGGTTGGTTTACTATTTTTCCTCATTAGTGGGCATTCCGATAATGAAACATTGGAACGTGTACGCGTTACAGCAGTCAAAAAATGACTTGAAATCATATAACTTAGTATTTTGAACACATACCTAAGTACAACTAATCGAAGACATTAAATTTTTCGTGACACATTGTGGAAAAATGTGTAGAAAAACTAAAACAGCCACTACTCTTAATACTACTTGCACCTCGGCTGAATGAAGTACAGCTTCTCCACGTAACACTAAAATTAAGTCTTGGCTGTTCTGTTTGTTCTCTATCTCTGCCAGCTTTTGGGAAACCCTCTGACTGAATGACCTTATTGTTCCTTGACAAATTATTGATAATTTCTTGGAGATTATACCAAACTACTGGCCAAACCACATACCAGAGCATGGTTGTGCATGTGCCATGTGCGTATGCCCATGTCGTTTATTATCTTACCACCCCAAAGTTGCATTTACTTTTTTCACAAATGGACACTTTTACCCAACTTTTTTGTAATGGTCATTCATAATCTTACTATCTCACCCATTTTACCATCGCAAAAGAATCGTCTATATGTCTCGTAGCGTATAGCTTTGTGCATATTTGAAATTTTCTGAGTGTTGCTTACCGGATTTTGGTGAAAATGGTCATTCATAATCTTACTATCTCACCCATTTTACCATCGCAAAAGAATCGTCTATATGTCTCGTAGCGTATAGCTTTGTGCATATTTGAAATTTTCTTAGTGTTGCTTACCGGATTTTGGTGAAACTTGATTAAATTGAAGACGTCACGTTTTATAATTTATTTTCTTGACTATTCATTCCTACCCTACTAATGCCCAATAACATGTGTATAATACCTAAGGAATATATTATGCATGTATCAATCGACTTGAAAAACAAAAATTTTGATACCAGCCATACCAATACTGTAATTGACCTTTTAGCCTTTTGGAATTATCTGAGAATGATAAAAGAAGTTCTCACAAAACATGCCTAAATTGAAAGCATATAGAGAGGGTTTGTATAATGCACATACCTTTAGTGCATAAACGATAACTAAATGTGTGTATTTAAACTTATTATTCACCATTTACAGAAAAAGTTACAGATACGTCTTTCTCTCTGGTCTGGCAAAATCCAGATCGTAAGCCATACACTGACCAAAACTAAGTACGTGTGCAAGGAATACTTACCGTTTGAAATTTATTTTAATATATTCCTGCTTCTTTGCATTAAAACATTTTCAAACTTGTTTCAGAACAGAAATCATCATGGTGTGGATTTCAAGAGCACTTATCAATTTCGCAAGGGCGAACCCAGCGAAATTAAAACTTGTTTCTGGAGTCAATTCTTGTAGAAATCATAATTTCTCCACTACTACTTATAATGCTGGTAAGTATTTTAAAAGCGCATTCACTGTGTACACAACAAACGGTATTCTGTTGTCTCTAATCACACCACAATCTATAATAATTCACTCCTTATTATTTTACAGCTCGAATGTTCACTGACAAACACGAATGGGTAGACCTCAACGGTAAAATTGGAACCGTAGGCATTTCGAACTACGCACAGGACTCCTTAGGAGATATTGTGTACGCACAGCTTCCAGATGTTGGATCTGACTTTAGCATGTTAGGTTAGTGTTAACATACTTTATATTTCGTTTTTTATTCATACGAAAAACTGAGTGTTATCAACTTTCACGGCAATTTTAACTGTTTCAGATGAATGTGGTGCTCTTGAGAGTGTAAAAGCAGCTAGCGAATTATACTGCCCAGTTTCGGGAAAAGTCACCGAAAAGAACGGGGAAGTTGAAAACACACCTGGCTTAATTAATTCTTCGTGCTACGATAAAGGTTAGTAAACTAAAATGTTGGTAAAATATTTCTGGCATATCATGTTATAATACAATATCTAACAGTAAAATTGTTCCTGCAATGTAATAGACTGTCTGTAAAATCGTAATTTTTACTTAAACCCAACAGGTTGGCTTTTCAAGATAGAACTTTCCAAACCAGAGGAAATGAGCCAACTGATGGATGAAGCTGCTTATGAGAAGTTTCTGAAATCTCAAGTTGATGATGGTTAAATTAAACCTAGTATATTAAAGGTTTATCCCAACCCGAGCATGGCAAGGTGCAAACTCAGTATGTTAGAAAAGAACTTTTTCCGGAAATTTGATGTTGAAAAATGTGTAGACTGTGTACTGTAAATAAATAATTTTCATACAAAATTCAGAGATTCCAACAAACGTGTGCTTTGATGGCATTTTACTATTGATGGTTCATAACAATGCCTTGTTGGCAATAAAAAACAGCTCATAATCGTGTATGTTTTTGCTGCATCCCCCTTTCTCCAGTTAGCTTGCATACCTATGTAGGTATTGGGAGTATCTAAATACCCTTTTTACTACTACTGCCTCTTTTACTTACAGGATTTGTCCAAACTGCAATCTATTTACTCCTGATTTGCTTCTTTAATGATTACCGTTTACAAAACGGATAGTTGATTTGATTATTCATTTGCAAATCCACAATCTTTCATTCCAAGTTGGCAACTTGCAACCGCATTCTCCTCTACCAGCCATACAAACATTTTACAGACACTCTTCATGCCGACAACTTTCACTCCCGAATCATACCTATATTCATAACCTATTTAAGAGATTTCCTCTTCTTCGATTAACCCTCACAAGCACAACAGCAACATTCTTCTATTTTATTATTATTTACCCAGAGACGCCCTTCAAAAATCCACCTTTTCAACTCCTCCTAAATTATGCACTTTAACCCCTTGTCACCCCTTTTTTCTAGTAAATTTCATAAACTTTAAACTTACCTTTCAACGGCTGCCACCACCAGCAACTGTCTTTGAACAAAATCAAGTGTCAAACTTAAAAATAATTACCGCAATGTCATCCAACACACCTCTTCAACCACCACTGTTTTAAAGTTTCTCTTTTTTCTTCTCGTCAAATAGACGATTCTAGAGTCTGTTCTACTCTATAACTTTTCAATTCAAAATACCGTAATTTTTTTACTATTATTATTTTGTGCGTACTGCTAACTGGTTACTGCTACCAGTGGATAAAAAAAGCAGTTAGGTAAGTAAGTTAGTAGTGGTACAGTACATGCAGTTTTTTCCTTGTATAAAAATGTGAGTAGACAACGTGTAAAATGCATTACGCATCCTTTTTTCAATGCACCATGTGATACACCTCTGCTCAATGTTTCTTTTGCTCCTAATATAATATTTTATGCAGCAGAGAGCTGAAAATGTACGTACTGTTTTATGTTACACATATTTAAATACAACTTTTACTTACCACTACCACTACACATATTCATGGTTTCTCTAGTATGACGGTGAGGATATAAAAATATTTTTTTTTCCATGATGAACCAAAATATCCAAGTAGCCAAGTCAAAAGTCTTATAGACTCTTTATTTGCAGTTTTTTGCATGCAGAATTGCAGGCTTGACCAAAACATTTTATATCGTTTACTGTTCGTTGCTGTTGATGAAACTAGGAGAAATTTATTCGTCAAGGGCAAATGACGGAGAATGGCAGAGTTTCATTTCTTGAAGCAATTTAGGCAAGTGTCTGTCATCATAGGTATGATATGATGTTGCATGCATCCGAATAATATGTTCTACCTGTTCATCTCCCCTGCCCGATAAAATAGAAATTATGCATAGATTTGGAATTGCAATGGGATTTAAATTTCTTCCACGGTGGAGGTTCTCCAATCTCCAATTAGTCCAATTTGAATGACCTTTATATTTCTGCATAGGCGAGTAAACAAAACTTTGTTGGGAAGGAGAAAGCATTCAAAAGGTTTCTGTATTCGAATATTCAGTATGAAATGCCTGGATTTTTCCACGAGTTTCTATTTCGCGTGATATGGCATCATTAATTGCACCATATACTAATACACTGAAATAAGCTTTGGTATGTGTATAAAAGAAAAGGTTAAAAATGACTTGAACTAAGATGCTATTAAAGTTGATGTAATGTAGCTGCATGTGGCACATTCATTAGTTAAAAACTAGATAGCAAGTTTTCAGTTACGTTTTTTAAATTTTCGCAATATTAAACAAATTCATTTAGAGCATACTATACCACCAAGTACATTTAAATATTCCTCCTAGCTTACAGCAATCTAAACTAAGATGCTATTAAAGTTGATGTAATGTAGCTGCATGTGGCACATTCATTAGTTAAAAAGTAGATAGCAAGTTTTCAGTTACGTTTTTTAAATTTTCGCAATATCAAACAAATTCATTTAGAGCATACTATACTAATAATTTAAATATTCCTCCTAGCTTACAGCCATCTGTATATCTGGTATTGAACTGCGACCTTTATTCAAAAGGCGTGTCTGAAAACTAAAGCTCCATAATTTCGAAGAATGTACTTTCGAAAAAGTTTTGTGAGAATTGCAAATCATTTCCGTCCAATCTACGCCAACCGCCACCCTTTGGTAAAAACAAATTCATTTAGAGCATACTATACCACCAAGTACATTTAAATATTCCTCCTAGCTTATAGCAATCTGTATATCTGGTATTGAACTGCGACCTTTATTCAAAAGGCGTGTCTGACAACTAAAGCTCCATAATTTCGAAGAATGTACTTTCGAAAAAGTTTTGTGAGAATTGCAAATCATTTCCGTCCAATCTACGCCAACCGCCACCCTTTGGTAAATTTCAATGCATCATGTCTCTGTTGAAAGGGGTTGATGAAACAGAGACTTTTGATTGACCAAATTGTCCAATTAATATTATCCTTGTCACTGCGATGAGTGTGTAGTCTGTACTCATATTCCAATTAGTGTTTTACTTACGCATTATAGGACAAAGGCAAGAGTTGGCTTTCTACTTAATTCGCAGTTTACTTTCGACTCTACTTTTATGAAAACTGTTTTATGATTTTTTGACATATGAAGGGCTAAAAAATGTATGAAATATAATTAAGCTGAAAATGAAAATGCAAAAAATCGACACTGACGCATGATTATTTTCGCTTTGAATCTA
This sequence comes from Homidia socia, assembly GCA_036850745.1. NCBI lineage: Eukaryota > Metazoa > Arthropoda > Collembola > Entomobryomorpha > Entomobryidae > Homidia > Homidia socia. Next base: position 6,900 of record JAANSP010001345.1, read on the forward strand.
TTTTAGCTCATACGATTGACGCTCAGTTGTCAATTGTCATTCATATGATCTTTGCAAAGCCCCTGCACAGCATCATCACAAATTTAATAGTGTTATTTTGCGAATAGTTTACTGTAAATTTTTCTTAAACATCAACTAATCCAAAAATTTCAAAAAGAGACATTTTCTCAACAATGTTTCCTAAAATAACAAGCCTAAAATTTACATTAATGATTTGTCTACTAACAGTTCAGGAGTTTAGGAAGTCGTCAGCATTACTTTATAGTAATTTATTAAATCTTTAAAAAAATTAAAAGTGCAAGCATAAAATACAGCTTAATTCATTTTCGTTTGATTTATCTATTTTCTCTTATTCATTTACAGTTGTCCGACAAAATTGTAACAGAGGCGCAGTTTTTACACCTCAACCGTCAACAGTTAATAATATATGCTTGCAGTGTGTTTGCGTAATGCCAAACATTTCCTACTGCAAAATTTTGATAGTTCAGTTAAGTGTAATTTGTTCAGCCGCTATAGTTGTAACCGCCGCGACAACCGCAGCTCCGACAACAACCAGACCCACCACCGCTGTTGCTCTAACTGTTCCAACCATTCCAGCAGCAACAGCAACAACATCCGTCGGTATTAACCCCAGAGCCAGCACCCCTGCAGCGTCAGCTATGATGAATACAGTTCCATCCACACTGATGATAAATGGCACCATGCCAATGATGATGATGATGATGGCGGCTGCGGGCACTGCAGGGATGACAATGGCCGCTGCTACCATGAACCCTGCCGCCCCGGCAGGATAAATTATTTCGAGCAATAATAATTGTTTTGTATAGCATCATCAGATTGCGAATATTATTATTAGGATTTATATTATCGATTTTTTCATGTTTCAAAGTTTGATTATCTCAATTCGACAACATGTCAATGTTTAATTAATAAATAATTTCAATGTCTGTTCTTGCTGCTGGGTTATCGTGCTAGTCGCTACATAAAAACTAAAAATCAATAAGAAATTACGCATTGTAGGCAGAAAAGCAAATATTCTAAAAATATTGATTATTATAATCGGGATAATTCTTGTGATATACGTTTTTAGACCATTTTTCGGAAATAAGCTGCATTATGTTCGTAGCATTTCGCTGGATTTTATTTCGTTTTTATACATGAAAATTTATTGCCAGGTTTGTGCTCAGATGTATGTGTGTATGTAAGTCGGTCGGCGGTTTATACAGGTTGCTATTTATATTTATTTACTGGGTTGTATAAACGGTTTCATCATTAACTGTAACTCATCTGTAAAATTGAAATTTGGTCGTGCCCTGCTATGAGAAGGAAATTCTAAACAAAGAGTGGATACACACGGCAAGAAATTACCCCTTTTGTTTGATTTATCCGCAAAGTACTTATGAATCATTAATTAGTGATGGATATATAGCGTAGGTTTCCTCAAAAACGCTACGCAAACATGTTCAAAGTACGGAAAAGTGGGAAGTCAGGGACGTGAACGAAAGCCACCGAAGGGTTACTACAGTGTACAGCACCCCGATCCTCCCCACATTGCTGTCATTGTCTTTTGTACATTACGTTTTTCTAGCTTCCAAATTTTACTTATATTAAGTTGAATGCAAATTTTCCCTTGTCCCTTTCTCCCAACCCTAGCGTTTTGGGCTGACTCCTATAATTTGGAAGCACACGTCAGTTGAAAACTAGTGACACACAAGGCATCGTAGAAAATAATATTTAAGTTTGCAATCTGGGGAAAAGTGAGACTGAATAGGAAAAATCTTTCACTATACAAACAGCATACTCGTACCAAGTTTTTTATCCAGTAGTTTCCAGGAAATTTACACTTTAATGGTTTGAAAACTTGGATTCATGGATAGATTCCCTCACAAATTGATTGGAGGTGGTACAGTGCTTCTAGCACTGACTGCTGCTTTAGGATGGGGAGGTGTCAACATGATAATAAGTGGGCAACTGAGACAGGTAAAAATAATCAACGCTTTGTTGTTAAAACTCGTTGTTGGTTTTACATTTCTCTATTCAGCATTTTATATAATTTTCATTCATTTTTTCTGAGAAATTGCTGTTTGTGAAGATTTAAAGTAATTTTTGGGAATTTAATATGGCGCAATGTCCGCATTTCTTTAAAATCCTGCTGGAGCTATTAGATTTACAGACTTTGCTTTTGCCCATAATTTCCTTGTTTAAAGCATATCATTTATCATAACCATTTTCAGTTGGGAATATTCCCCCATGCCGATTTTACAAGGCACGTTTCTGAAAGATAAAACTTAAATCTTTANCCTATGCCGATTTTACAAGGCACATTTCTGAAAGATAAAACTTAAATCTTTACATAAAGAAATAAAGTAGCATTCGAGAAAAGAAAATCAAGTTATTGATTTTTAGTAAACATTAGAAGCAAACAACCAAGCATAATGGTGGCTGTTCTGTCCCTCCTCCACCCATCGTTTAGGTAAAGCTAAGCGAGCGTTTAGTTTTGCTTTTTATGGCCTTAATTTTTAATTAACTTCCACATATACAATATCATGCTGTCTATACATACATGGCTATTTTCTATTGCCTCTCAACATTACTGGTCCGCCAGCGACCTTTTTTATTTTTTAGCTGTGCAAATACATATTTCATGCAAAATGGCAAAACCTTTTTCAGCCAACAGCAAAATAATCAATATCGTTTTATTTATCAATTTACTATATCGTTTCACAATACCCCAAACACACGTTAACTTTTATTGTTTTTTTATTACTCTCATAGTCCATGTTTAGTAAATCGATTGAAAATTACTCGTTAATTTTGCATTTACTGACAAAGTCAAATTAGTTACAAATGTTATTTTTATCATGTTTCTTGTTAGTCTGCTCGTCTTTTCAACGGGTCAGAAACCTGGAAGAATTTCAAAGAAAATCCAAATCCGGTCTATCGTAGTTTCTATCTATTCAATATTGAAAATGGAGAGGGGGTGGCTAAAGGCGAAAAGCCAAAGATGCAAGAAAAAGGTCCCTATGTGTACATGTAAGTGTTCATTTAACAACACGTAGCTCTTTAATAAATAATCCACCACACCAATCCAGAAAGCACAGAAATTAAAATGTTGACAAAATATTTATTTCACTAAGGGAAATGCAATGGAAGGAGGATATCTCTATTGACAAAGAGAATGATTCCATCACATACCGACAATTCAGATCGTACGAGTTTCAGCCTGACATGTCAAATGGAAACAAGGAGGAAGACATGATTACAATGCTCAACGTGCCGTTGCTTGTTAGTCTTTCATTTTGCTATCCGGATATATCCTACGTTAACCAAAAACCAAACATTATTTAGCTGGCAAAATTAAATGCTTTGTTGTTTCTTTACCATATGCAAAGGGACTTGCAAAAATGATACATGATATTCCGGAAGCTGCTAGAAGACTTATGGCAAGTTTCAGTGACAAAATGGGCAAAGCCGATGAAAAAATGATTGTCACACATCCTGTGAAGGAGTTACTATTTGAAGGATATGGAGTTCGACCATACCAGGAATTTGCTGAAGAGAAAAGTGAGATTTTGCAGGAAGTTGGAAGCGATTTCATGTTCCCGGAAACATTCATGGATGGTCGATTTGGTCTCTTTGAAAAGGTTTGCCATTACCATGTTGTTTATGAAATGCACCACCTAGTGATCATTATTATCCAATTATTATTGTCTTCAAAAACGTGGCTTCAATGTCTATTTTTTCATAGAAAAACTTTTCTGATGATGGAATTTGGGAAATTCGAGGAGGACGTAAACGTGTCAGTGCGTATGGCGCTGTTCTAAAGATAAATGGAATGGACTCTTTGCCGTACTGGAAGGACGACACTTGTAACAGCCTAAACGGAACAGTACCAACAATGTTTCAACCTCCACTGAAATCTGGCATGGATCTGCCCACATTTGAGCTAGAGTACTGTAGATCGCGAACATTTTTGTATGAAAAGGAGGAAATGCTTCGTGGAGTCCAGTCATACCGATACGAATTCAAAAAGGATGATCTATTTGCTCCAGCAAAAAACCCGGACAATTGGTGCTTCTGCCCTTATGAAGACGCAAGCAAATGTAGCATAAGTGGGATTGGACACTTGTCTCAATGCATGGAAGGTCTCACCACCTCAGCAGTTGCCCTTTATTACTTTTTTTTCTAAAGTACAATTGCCTTAAAAATTAAACTTTTTCTCTTTAGGGTTACCTTTCATTATCTCTGCACCACACTTTCTTGATGTTGACCAATCTGTGGTGGACACTGTGGAAGGACTGACACCAAATAAAGAAAAACATGACACGTACATGTATCTCAGTCCGGTAAATTTGCTGTAAACTTAAACGTGTACATTTAAATGTAGAGATTATCACCTCGTTTTTACTCATTTTTCTAAATTAAAGCCTGCAGGAATCATTCTTGAGGCAAGAAAACGGTATCAATTGTCTATGGAACTGGGACCTGTAGGGGGAATGTCGATTTTCAACTCTGCTCCAAAGGCTTATGTACCTCTCATGTGGGTCGAAGAGGTAATTCATTTGTTTTTGCTGTGAATTTATCACGTATATGTACTACTTGCAAAAAAATGCCATACTTTAAATGTTTAACCTTTACCTTTCAGTCGATAAATGCTGCAAATTCAAAGTTCACGCTCTTCAGGTTTCTCTCGGCATTACAATCCATTGTTGACACTGTTCGTTGGGGATTCCTCGGCGCTTCAATCGTTATAATCGTGGTGGGCGTTTTTGCTGCCGCGACTCGAAGAAACATGAAATCTGATAAAATAACCCTGCTTCAATAAGAATTCATGGATGAACGTAAAGTTGAAGTTGCTGTCGTTCGAATAAAAATAGTTTATATGAAATCGTTTAGTTGTTGGATTCTGTAAGACATTTAATGGAGCACATCCAGCTAGCTACGTGTGATGGGAAGCGCAAAATTACTAAATATTGTACATAAAACATTTATATTGCGTGAAAAGGTTTTTGCTCATTTACGTATTACGTGTCAGCAAATCAGTTACCTGTATAGATGCACGTATAGAAATACACATTAAAAATATCATAGTATTGTCTCTTTTCTTGAGTACCTGGTTTACTCCATATATTTTCAATAGCTTGTCATAAGCTTAAGTGAAACATTTTAATTTAGACTTTAGATAAATAGATACATAGCTAATCATGATAACCACATGATTGTTGATGTATGTGTACCTTACATAAACTCATTGTATGTAAATAGCGAGGAGAGAAGATATATATCTTGTAGTGTAGATTTAAAAGATTTCAGAATATTGAACAATTTGTGTCAACATTAATGCTACCTTGTTCTTGAAGTGTTTTTGGAAACATGGTGAAAGTTGTAAATTTTACTATAACATTATAAAATCCCCATATAGTCTAAGGATTTTCCTACACACTATCTATAATTTTCAAAACCTTGTTTTAAATCATAAAATAATATACAATAAAAACAAATTTTTTTCTCAAAAAATATATTCACACGAATACACGCTAAACTCGACAACTGCAACTGCACGCGCCATCAAAATGTATAGAACTGTGAACGTGCTTTTTTATTTATGAGGCGAGAAAGCAACGTAGTCTGGGACACCTATTTCATTTGTACATTCCCATTATTTCACATCTTTTATGCCATTCTCCTTTCAAGCCCACCGTCCATGCTCCATTCCACCAGGAATTGGCGACAGGTTTCCGTTGTAGTTATACATATATTATGGCTTTCCCATTTCTTATGCCCAATTAAATTGTACAACGTTGAACGTTTGGGCTTCCCCAATGCCCGCAGTAAGCATGTCTGCAATAAATTTAAATGATCTTCCGAGAAAGGTAAAACTAAATAACATGCATACGTTTTATTTAGTTTAGAGTACTCTTCATCAAAAAATTAATACGAAAACATTTACTTGCATCTCACCAGGCATTTTATCAGATTCTCTTTCGTTTTGGCCAATCCGAACTACAAAAATTTCGTGGTGTGTGTAAGCTTTGGAAAACCTTTATCGATGAAGAATTTCCTCTGGAAATAACCATTAATCAAGGAAATTTCGAGCGTCTCTTCCAATGCTCTAATGCATGCATAGTTGAGATTCAGAATCTCGCAACGGAATACACAGGGAACGTCGCGTTTGGATCACGAGTTAGGTCTATCCAGTTTACTGGAAAAGTGCTTTCTTCCAACATTTTCTCTATTCTCCGTTTCTGTCCAAATTTGGAAAAGCTGTCTTTTTCCTCTTTAAAACAAGTTATCGGAATCGAGGGAGTGGAGTCTGTAAAACTACCAAAGGTTACAAGTATAGAAATCAGAGTCCGGCCTGATCAAGAAACGTTTACTAGTGATGAAATAATCATTATCAGTATGCTTCGGCAAATAATTTTTGGCTCACTGGAAACAATTATGGTGAGCACTGGAAATCCATACGATGTCTGGGAGGAAGATGATGATGACGATGCAAGTGATGAAGTCGATTATAATCCATCAGAAATGTCCGAAGACGCAGAGACGGGCACTTTTGCAGTGACGACTGCTAGTCCAATGTCGCCTCTGTCCTTGCAAATTCAGGATGTCACATCTCAAACTGAATCGGAACAGGAAGGCGAGGGCCCGTCTGTTTTGACAGTCGTGGATGAAACTCAACAGCAACAACATCATTCAAGCGCGGAAGCCGCAGCACAAACTACTACTACACAGACTACTGGGAATTTGCATGTCCTAATAAATCGCACAGCAAATTTTCCTGCTGCTTCTGGATCAGACGCCGCTAGCACAGCATCGCATGCTTCATCCCAATCTTCTTCCCGACGAGTGCGGTACAATATCTCAGACTTTGAAGCTAGGTTGTTCCACGCAAACCTGGAGCTCCTTATGTTGGATAACAGAGGTTCCAACGAGCTCAGCGTTTTCAACGACTCCGTCTCCCAAACAAGAATAGAGTCTGCCATGTATTTTGAAAATCCTGAAGTACCATCCCCAGCTATTAAGCACACTGTATTTTTCGAATTTGTTAGAAATAACCATTCAACGTTGAAAAATCTTTTTATGAAAACCCGGTCGGATTTCATGTGTTTTGGAAATTTGACTGGGTTTATGAAAGACATACCGAAAATTCAGTTTGAGGAAGTAGACTATTCTTTTGGTAGAATGCAAATGTGCTACGAGTACATACTTTTGCGAGCACAAAGTAAATTGAAAAAATTAAAAATGCAAATTTTGGATGACTTGTGGAAACACATGATGCTTGCGGTTGAAAATTCTCACCAGACTCTCACTGATCTCGATATCAAAGTCATGAGTGCCAGTGATGAGCACGTAGACATCAATCCAGTTATACATTGCTCAAACCTGAAAACTCTCAAGCTTCTACATTTTTTTGAAAAGGAGTCAATGACTCAACTTCCAAAATCATTGAACAAGCTAGTTTTAAATGGTCCCTTGAAGTATAACGACATGGATGCCTGGACATCTGAACTTGTTGAACTGGTGGAATTGACGTTGCTTCTTAACACACGCGGAGAGAAAATTGATTTGCAGTTATATAAAAAGTTTTTGAAGATGCCGAAAATGAGTAAGCTCACGTTAATTCAATGTCCTATGGATTTGGAAAATATTAAGAATTATGTTAATCACAGTATTACATCAAGAAAGGGGTTCAAATTTTGGGTTAGTGGACCGGAAGAGATAAAAGAAACTGCCATCTATTCAATATGTATACACTTCCATGAAACCAGATCAGTTCAATCGTGAGCAGATTGAATTATAGTAATAAATGAAAAAAAATGTAATTTACGTTATTTTTTAATTGATTTAAAAATTCAAAAATTGATTTCATCATGAAAAAAGGGGTAGAATTTTGTAGTTTTCAAAAAATACAAACAAGTTGAATTATTTCATGATTCCGGGCGGTGTGGGTTCCACAGGATTAAATATTATGTCCTGCACCTATTTTTTAAGGAAAAGTATAATAACATTTTCTAAATACCTTGTTGGCATTTTAATGTTTCTTTTGCTAATTTACTAAATTACCTGAACATGGGGTCCAGCGGACAGTGCATGAATCACAGCATCACTTACATCTTGGGAGCTCAAACTTTGCACTTTGTCATAGATTTGCTTGACTTTCTCTGCCTGACTTTCAACCGAATGAAGTGTAGAGAAACTGTGTTTCCACTCTGCCTGGACTGATTTGCTTTCAAAACAAACACTCATTTTTTATATTAAATGATGATGCATAAGAAAAATAAGCCTACGTCTGTTGTTACAAACCCGTTTTTGAAAATTTAACTAGTTGTTATATTTTATTCTTATTACTGTGACTTTGATGAAAGATCCCTTGCCAGTAATTTCCTTTCGGAGTCCTGAAAAAATTCAATAAATATTAATTTAAAGTAAATATTGCTAATGGTCATTATGATTCTTTGAAACATTTTACAAAAACCTTCAGATAATGCTGTAACTGCCCATTTGGATGCGGCATAAAAATTAAGTATGCCATAAATTTGGTGTCCAAGAACGCTACACCCACCAGTAGTAAAATCAATATAATTTATTCTAGTTTCAACACTACTAATATTTCAAAACTGTATCCAATTGTGTCGGTTTTACCTATTTATGTTGATGACGTGACCATCAGTAATTCCTCGCTGCAGCATAGAATTCACAGCAAGTTTGCAACAAAGAGTTAACGCAATCACATTTAGGTCGAGCATTTTTCTCATATCCTCAACTTCAATTTCTAGTTTACAAAATGGATCAGGAAGTAGAAACGATGTAAAATGGAAATGAAAAATCGAATGGATGAATTAAATTTGATT
>JAANSP010001346.1:0-15754 GCA_036850745.1 Homidia socia
TTCACGGTTTTCTGTTTTGAACTTAAATTCAATATGACTTTTTGACAAATATGGTTTACGGCTTATAGGTCGTGCGTAAGAAAGTTTCTCAATTGAAGGAAACTTGCTCGACTGAAGTAACCCTTGGCCTTGCTTCTTTTATTTTCAACTTGAAGTGCGTAGCCACCGACTCTTTAACAAATATCTGTGATTAAATGCACGCGCATTTCCTTTTTACTTAATTTTTCGCAGTTAACTAATTGTTGTATGTATTTTTGTCTGTTTACGTAACAAAAATACGCTTGTAATAAAAAAGTAAGCAAACTACTGCTTTCACGTCATTCATAGATTGTCGTACATCATGCATCAATACACAATATCAAAAAAGGTTTTTATCACTTAGCATGAATATTCTTAAAATAATGATTCATTGCGCAAAATCCGATTCAAATGGGTTTAAAACAAGTACCTAGATTAAGTCTGAGTGTGTATGTACATGCACAATTGTTAGATGCAAACTTCAGATTTTTTACGCTGGACAGACACAGCAACTGAAAAACTTAATTAGCGTAACATCGTCAGCCTGTTAACAAATGCAACCACTTTTAAATCTTTTGTGTAGCAAAAAGTTAAATGCAAACTTTGTTCTACTGGAAATCAACTAAACATGCTAGTCATTTCTGCGTATAATTTATACTAAATACTGTATTTTTATCTTCATCCAACTTATTTTTAGTTTATGCTGCAACCAATTCCAATGTACGTGTTTATAATATATTTTTGCCTGAACTCTGCGAGCCTTTTTTTGTATTCTTCATATTATTAGCTGTTAAACACTGCCCCTTCTCCCCACTACTTCTCTCTTGGTCGCAATGTAACATTTTGGCACACAATGATGAAGTGAACAATACACCATTGAAAAGCTGGAGCAAACAAAGGAGAACAAGAAGCGTAACAGGAGTTTGTAATGATGGCACATGAATGAGTTACTGATTTGATTAGTTCTGCTCGATATGCATGTGTGCCTGTTTGTGTTAAGGCATATGTATGTGTATTCATATAAAGTAAGGCTTCAGCGTGTTGTTGGTGTGTTCTCTAGACTGTACCAAAAAAGGAAAATAGAAACGATATCATCTCATTATTACACAAGTATTGTACACGATGAAGTGGCGGGTGTGTGTGTGCTTGCGGATTTCAGAGCACTTGTCCAAGTAGTTTTCCAGTACATAGTTGTATTTAATATAGATTTTTGCAACAAGATATCTCTATTCCATTAGTGTTAGTTTTCTCGTACAGATATTATTGGCATTGATACCCCTACTGTTTCTTATTATGCATATAACCATATGTAAATGACCATGGACCAGAACTGACTTTGAGGGTTTATTTGCTTTTAGTCTAAAAAGGAACATAACTATACTCACACAAATGTAGGTATCCTGAATAGGGTTTTGTTTCCCATCAGTACTTTTGGTGGCTGGCAACTGGAGCATTTTGAAATCGCTGGTGTATAATGATGATGCTAGTGGTTTTTAAGATGGTTCTTTGTATATTTTAAAAAGTAAATATAAATATAGTTATAAAGTAGACATTATTATGTATTTCGCTTTGTTACTCGTGTGCAACATTACTTTTATTATTGTACAACAATATATATGCTCCGCTTTTTGGTTTGGTGGCGGGGAAAGAAAATAAGCTGCTGAGCAAAAGCCAGGAAATATCCAGAGAATGGGTATAAACTGGCAGCAGGGACCTATTAATAATAATTTGTGACAGATCGGTTTACATACGAACAGTCTTGTTTCCCATTTTCAGGAGCCATTAGGCAGCCTCACATGAAGACCGAACAGACCAGTGTTCACGCACGACGAAGAGACGGCAACTATAAAACGGAATATTATTATTATTATGTCCTCGCTGTTGTATTTTTTCCAAAGTATGTAGCATTGTATTTTATGAAGAGATAAGTACCAAAGTACTCACCTAGGTAAACGCATTGTGAAGGTAAGCAGACACAAAGGAATTTGATGCAAACTTGTAATAAAAATGATCATGTTGCTAACAATATCATAACGAGAATAATAATAATATACACAGCAGAGTCAAAATAGTATGGTTTACGATTCTACTAGTAAGGCTTCTTTGCCTCTGTAGTTTACAATTTCACCAAAAAATTGCTCATTAATTTGCTTCATATATATGTCATCATCATCGTAAAAAAATCTCTGCTATTTGGCAATCATGCATGCATAGAAGATAAATACAAAACCCAAAGTCAGTAAACAAGTATATTATTAGCGATCATGTTCGTTGTTCCTTTTAAGCAAAAGCTATTCGCATTGCTTGTTATGATAGGTATTTATGATGCTGATAAGCTGATCTGGGAATCCGTAACAAGCTTTGCCCATGTTTTACCAGGCACATGTATAACAATAATTAAGTCATTGCGTATAATGGGTTTATATTTAATATGTAAACTGATATCACCGTCATATTAATATTTACAGCTCGCATTCTCGCTCAAATCACATTCCATTGGAAACCTTGCTTATAGGTGGTATGATATTTTTGATAGTTTTTGTTTTTTGCCTTGTGTTGTCCCCTCTACACATTGGGTTTGAAATATCGGTTTTTCGGTAAAAAAAAGGTAACAAGAAGAACTACAGTATCTCCGTTCAAAATCCTTTTTCTTTCACCGCCCCCACTAGCAAGCTGATTGAATTTTATGAAGTGTTCAATTGAATGCAAGAATCGATTGTCAGTTTAGGGTGCGCGGTAAAACAATTTTCTCCAAGAGTGGGTGACTGTACACATATTGTTACTTTTGTGTTTTGCACTCAAACTGTTTTTAGTGTCAATATGACTCTGTGAATACATTTTCAATGTAAAATTCAATAAATCTAGGTACTTTATATTTACTTTCACAGCTCAACTCAATAAAAAACCTTGTTTACTGGAGTTGATTTTATTGAACTAAAGCAAATATTGACGGTGTAGTGAGTGATACTTAATCCATTATATGTTTTGTAATCAAAGCAAGTAAACAACGTCCATCCACATTCCCATTCAGCAACTTTTAGTTTCAGGGTCGTTTTGTACTTGAGACAATACAGAACACAGACAATGGCAACCAAATAAAATGAGCATGGCATAGTATGAGTAACCTATGTTTTGTGTACACAAGGCTCAGACGATGTTTATTGTTGTATTTAATTATTTTCTACATCCATGAAAAGTGTAGTATAGATACCTATAGGCACACATTATAAATTTGTTTCACATCACAAAATTTTCCACAGCACGGTTTTGGAAAACAAAGGTTTTTTTAATCTCAGGCAACGGTATTTAGATACTCATTGGTTTTTTGTGCTTACCATGATATTTTATTCTTGAAACAATGTATTCATGCAAAATGTGTACAGCTAATTTACTGGTTCGAAGTCATTTCACGGTTGTACGGCTGGAAAACATGATTTTGACATTTAACCTACATCTTGTTTACTCGCTTGAGTGCGTCCAGACAGTTTTGGTCAACTAATACATTTCAATTGTTTTTGCGCATAATGTATTAATTTTGTTTTCTGCTGCCCTTGAGCGTAAAAACCTTCAGGAAAAGACCAAAAACCTTTTGTTATTTACTCGTTTCACATATGACCTTTCGTTGAAAATGCGGATGAAAACTTTTCACCAGCTCTTCATCAGCAGAATAAAAAGGATTTATCCTTTCCAGCATATCGAAATACGATCGTTTACTCCAGTTTAATTACTCTCCAAAGCTGTACTTCATGTGAACTAAAGATATTGTTGTAGTCTTACCTTGTTGCTCGCAGCTCTAATTTCTTGTAAGTATACCAAAATGTTGCTCATCAGTTAAAAAACTTTTACTTTTGGATTGGCAGATACCAAAGTAAAAGCACTTGTCAATTATTTAGCAATACATAATTTAATGTTCAGATGAAGAATGGCAAAGTTTAAAAAGGGATCATACAAGCTTTTGTACATTAAGTAAAATCGTATTAAATTTTACCCACGCGCTTGTACATAAAACCCAAAAACATTTAAAAAAATTACCAAATCTGATGTCTTCTCTGATAAAGTAACTCAAAATTAAATTGTGTGTAGGTGCAGATGCGTAATACATTTCTCTTACGATGAAATTTAGATTCATTAGAAATCTCATAGCCGTGACAGGAGCAGCTCACCTGTTTACTGCAAACTTTATAGGGGAAGAGAAAATCCAAGTTCTGCGTCATTCTCCTTTCATTATTATTATTCTACAATTCCGTAAGCCGTTTTCTTTTATATCGTATTTATTCAGTATTGTACATTACCATTGGGGAAGCTCCAGTTGTTCATGAAAAAGAAGCTTATACGTACATAAATAAAAAGTAAGGATTACTTTTCCGTACCTAGAAAAAAATTAGTTCTGTCTGTCTAGAATATATTTCCCCAAGGAACAACAAGCAATAAGTAATCATTTCTCTACAGCTGGTGAGAGTGTCATTGGGATGATTTAAAATGGCTGTAAAGTTAACATTGATGTTACAAATAAATTTTCCGCCCGTCCGGTTACTACTTTAATTAAAAATGATGTCCCTGATTCATTTATTGGTCATGTTCAACTCTAATATATACATATGTACATCATGCATGTAATAACAATCCTCATACATATGTACATTCAAAAATATTATAGTAATTTTTAACCGTACTACTACTTGATGGGCATACATTTTTATTGATGTTATACACAAAAGATTTTTTCAAAAAAATTACACTTATACTAGCAGCGGCAACAATAAAACCGCTATAATATCAGTGTCCGCGAGAAAGTATGTCTATGTACTGTAAACCCTTTCGTTGATAATATATATTTTTTCTTTGATTTATACTTTCACTGTGCTCCTGAGTTATTCTGCTGGTGGCTGGTAACTACCCTCTCTGTGTGTGTACACACACATTAATAATTTTTACTCATGACAGATATTACCACCAAGGGGTAATCATAATAGCACCCGCGGAGTTCGTTGGAGTTTCCATTGTACTACCCTGGCGAACGAGACGTTTCCTTTTGGACGAGCCCCGTCTCAACTCATTACCGCGTAATGGGCTCAGTTCATGAGCTTCTTCATCTCCTCTTGATCCTTGATCTTGACTACCACCACCGACATTGTTACTGCCACCACCATCACCACTACCAACTAACTCTTCACTTTTCATGCTCATTTTTTGTCGAAGTAATGTCAGCTGGATGTGCTGAGGCTCATTTCTTGGTTCGGTGGTCAGGCTAAGCCCATCTTCCATCAAACTTGGAGAAGGCGAACTTTCACCATTTTAAGAAGAAAAAATGGAACATGAATAAAGCAAAGTTGGCATACAAATTCAGAATAAAAATCTCTTCTAAATGAATTCTATTAGTGTATATAATAACAACGTATATTTTAAAAAATGTTGATACAAAGAAGTAACGGCAAAGATAAGTTTTGGTTAATGAATATTGGATGCTTCATACATACTCATCCGACAATGATTTACGCTACGAGTCATTACTACAAAACCTCCATTACTGTTCATATTAGTATTCCAGCTTTCACTGCTCACCTTTTCGTCGATGGCGGCACACATTCAAAGCAGTTTACAAGTTTGAAATCCTTTCCAAACTCTTCACCCTCTTGAATGGTGGTGGGGAGTGTTGTGTTTAAAGTTTCAGGCAGACGGAGAGCCGCCAGCCCACCAGCAACTGACACAAACCCCATTATCACCAGCGGGATGACCAAGTGAGCTCTTCCCTTTTTCGTGCAAAAATCCGACAAAGTACAGAAAACAAACATGTCATGAATATTCTAACAGCTTTGGAAAGAGAGAAAGGAAAACACCGCAAAGTATGCCTTGCAAATTATTATTGTGATCTAACCAAATTATATGCATATATTGAAAACGGATGCATATTGCATAATAAATAAACTGCGGCCGACCAGGCATACGCAAATCAGATGAAAGTGGGAAAACTCGACACGGAGAAATATTAAAAATGTATTATCAAAATTACTTATGAGGCGACACATTCAGGAACGGTGTCTTTAGCTCTCATGAATTTTAAATATGGCTACACACACGCATCGCGTAGATAAACTGCTTGAGGAATGTACGCTCGTTCTCCTACTTGTCTGGGGGCTTGTGACGACAGAGATACATTGAATTTCAAAAAGGAAAGGGGTGACTTTGAATCAACTTAATATTTCTTCTTGGCTAGCCAAAGTTGCTTATATATTAAGTCAGTATAAGAAATCCAATATTTCATCCTACTTAAACTTTGAATGATGGTCTTGGTGAAAGTCAATGAAAAATTCAGCATCCCATTTTGACTGAGTGAAAGGGAGAAAGAGTGGGAGAGCAGAAGAAGTGAGCTGCTGAGATGCGATATATATTTTACTCACAGAAAATTGCCCGCCACCGCACACTAAACACATTTCAAAAGACCAACAAAGTTTTTTCTCGCTTTGCCCACACCTTTCACTACTGCTTTCCCTCTCTCTCTTCGTATTACACACATACACAAGAAATATATTAGCTGTTTGGTTGAATACCGCCAACTAGTACTGCTGCTGCACCGAGAGAAACGATACATCCCCATCATGACTTGACACACTTACCAAATAATTGATGAGTGGGATGCAGCATATGCCAATTCCTCCAATGTAAGCAGAGAAGCCTAAGCCCAGGCCACGGACTTCAGTTGGATACAACTCTGTTAACAAACGAAACGAAGAAGAAGCAGAAGAAAGAACATGAATTTCCACTTTTGTTATTACAAAGGGGATATCAGTCTTTAGAAACAGCAGCAGCGGCAGGGATCACAGTCAGGGAGGATAAATACAACTTTAGTTACTGAAGCAGTATAATATAGCAGCAGCAATGGCAACATCATCATCAAAAGGACCAAAAGACAAAAGGAGGCATACAATACCGGTCGCAGAAAGATAATATTTTAAAATCACATTTTAAAAATACATGACTCTATCAGGATAATGGAAAGTTGATCTAAAATCCAATAAGCCTCTTGGTCACATCAAAATATACTGGCTCTTGTATATATAGCATTTTCATAATATTAAAATCTATCTAATTGCTCTCCTCTACTGCGGTTGAACAAATAATGGGAAAACGACATAATGGTTTTCACTCAGGTTTTATTACACCGACTTACACTAGACATATCACTACTTCCAGCAGTATTGCATTGAGAGTGCGAGCTACCCATTCTAATAATAATAAGATCCAACTTTCATTTAAGATCTATATCTATGACAGAAATATATGAAAATAGATTTCCTTTTGGGGAGTTTGAACAAAAAAAANTTTCATTTAAGATCTATATCTATGACAGAAATATATGAAAATAGATTTCCTTTTGGGGAGTTTGAACAAAAAAATCTCTGAGAATAATATTAAGTCTTTTCGTTTCTACTGCATTCGTGCATGCATGCATGCATACCTCCGGCAAATGGATATACAATCAGATAAGAAGCAGAGATTCCAAACTTTGCAATCAGATAAAAAGTCATGAGAAGTATGTTGGAATCTGTTGGAAGAAAGAAAAAAGGATATAACAAAATCACCGTCAAAAAGACAAAAGCAAGCCTGTGGAAAACACATAGACATGCTCAAACATAATATAACTTACTTAACCAAACATACACACATACACATATATGATCATCATCATCGGTATCAACATTGTAAAAGCACGAATTTCAGTGTCATGTGTCAGTAAAAGTGAAAATAATGCAGACAAGTACAACATTAGCTCTTCTTCTGCTGCTGGCTGCTAGCCTGGTTTGGTCGGTCATCGTCCTCCTGAAAAATGTATGAACCGTAATAGGTTTCGAGTGAACTATGCAATTCCTGACCATTGCCGACAGCTCGAAAAAGCTTTTTTTTCGTAATGTAATGCACAAAAAGGTATATATGTACTTGTAGTATTATGCATCTTCATTCCTTCCTCTTTTAACTGCCTATATTTATGTCTCTAGTTGATAGACCAGACCAGTGCTACTTACTTTCTTCCATTTCTTTCCATCATCAAAAATGTACTCTTACACGACATGCATGTCTAAAATTGTACAAAATCTCTTCATGTTTCATCCTGAAAAAGTAATGCGGGCTACTACAACCACCAATGCACTACCATGCATAAATTGATAGGAATTTATTTTATAAAAAACGTGTGTGTGTGTAAGTGGTTCGCAGATGCTATAATATACTTTTTTACGCTTACCGTCTACCCAGCTGCAATATGAATTTGAAAAAACATATATTTACAATATATAGTTTTTGACTTGAATAAAACGAATAATCTTAAAGTATGTACATATGTCCTAACAGACTATTAGAAAGAAAATGTATCCACCAAAAAAGATGAAAAGCGCACAGTGTGTGTAAGTGTAAGTGGTTCGCAGATGCTATAATATACTTTCCTACGCTTACCGTCTACCCAGCTGCAATATGAATTTGAAAAAACGTATATTTATAATATATAGTTTTTGACTTGAATAAAACGAATAATCTAAAAGTATGTACATATGTCCTAACAGACTATTAGAAAGAAAATGTATCCACCAAAAAAGATGAAAAGCGCACACTGTGTACAGCCGCACTACAGCATTGCTCCTCTTTCCCCTACATAATATATAACAACAAGCTATAAATTATTACTCTCAACAGAAGTGGCAACAATACGAACATTATTTATTGCCTTGTCTCCCCGCAGAGCTCTCTCTTTCTCTAAAAGTAGGATACACTGCTGTTTATATGAAGTTACTTGCTGATTCTTCTGTCTTTTTCTTATTATTATTATTATCATGCCGAGTTTGGAGATTTTTTTCTTCTATTTTTATACACTTTCTTACTACTACCAAAGCTACTCCGATTCTGTGTGGTCTATCCCATTTTTTGTACATACTTATTTTTTCAACAATTGGTTTCGCATGCTTTTTTTACATATTGACTATATAAATATTAAAATAGAGAAAAAAAACAAATACTAGAAGCAGTCAACCAGCAGTGGATTTACTTTTTGATCTATTCTAGTCAGTTCTTACTTTTTTGTTGCTGAAAATGTAGGTATTTTTTTCTGTGCAGCCATTTGGTTTTCCTAATATTTTTCCCATTTAATTTTTCATCCTTTTTCTGATCCTCACAAGAAATACAGCAACAATAAAGAATCAACCACTTTCTTATACGTACTTTGTTGATCTTCAATCGTTTTTTTATAAAAAAAGGAAAATCATAAAAAGCAATTCTTCCTGATGTAATGCCTGCCTGGTTTACATTTCCGTCTGCTGTTGGTACAGCTCTTCAAACCTGAGAATAAAACCCCACTTTTTTGTTGGCTTTTTTGTTAGAATGATAGGCAGGCCCAATGACAAAACGTTGTACCAGTACATAGCACAGATTTTTACCAGGATTACAAATATCAATGTACAATCTATAAATTCTATAATACTTTGCAACCGTCGATGGGCTCTGAAGAAACCAGGCGGCGTTCCACATTCAACGTGGAACGATTTTTTGCCATAATGCATTTTTTTGTTTTCAATCGCAACGTACGGGCTTGAGAAAAAATAGAACAGAATGATCATACGTCTGCTGTTGGTACAGCTCTTCAAACCTGAGAATAAAACTCCACTTTTTTGTTGGCTTTTTTGTTAGAATGATAGGCAGACCCAATGACAAAACGTTGAACGAGTACATAGCACAGATTTTTACCAGGATTACAAATATCAATGTACAATCTATAATACTTTGCAACCGTCGATGGGCTCTGAAGAAACCAGGCGGCGTTCCACATTCAACGTGGAACGATTTTTTTGCCATAATGCATTTTTTTGTTTTCAATCGCAACGTACGGGCTTGTGAAAAAAATAGAACAGAATGACCATGAAACATTGAAGCTTATTGCTACTTTGCTACCCTACAACAAATTGTAACGATTTTTTTCCTCTTTTTGTGTTTGTAACGAAAAAAACGGGGTAAGTATTATCATTTTCTACTATTAGTAAACGAAAATTCAACGATCCTGCGTATGTCTGTATACCCATGACCGTCATCAACGAATTCTATTAGTTTAACTTTAGGAAAATTGAACAAAAATGCCAGCAGCGGCAGCAAACAGATTTTTATTTTTTATAACAATGATATTAACAATACTAAGTTTTTACATGCATTTTTTAGATGTTCAATGCGAAAGTAAATTTGACAAAGCAATAAAAAATATTTGACGCAATGAATTATACGCTGCTGCTGCTGTCTTTCGATATTTTTCCTTTGGACTTCCTTCACGGCTCAAGAAACGGCATCATCACTTTCTCAGAGCAGTAACAGTAAAGAAGCAAAAATAAACACACAGACATTGCCTGCTGCTACCACTACCGAAATTTTTCACCATTCACAGATTTTTTTAGTGTTATAGACAAACTCTTGGAAGTAAATGCACCTATGCCTATTTATACAACTTAAAACTATATTGTACCTTTCCACGATGTAGTCGCTCAATCAGTGAAGCGTAGTTCAAAATGCTATGAAAAATAAGCCAAGTAGATGTAAAAGTTTGTGTCCGTTTGTATCAGTAGTATTGTGAGAGAATGAGATGACTCCCAGTGTGTAGTAGTAGAAGTATCGGTGGTAATATATAGATTGGTTCTATTTATTTTCTTTTGCACGCAACTAAATAAATTCCCTATTGCTCTTGTGTGATTGTACATGATGTAGTCGCTCAATCAGTGAAGCGTAGTTCAAGATGTTATGAAAAAAATAAGCCAAGTAGATGTAAAAGTTTGTGTCCGTTTGTATCAGTAGTATTGTGAGAGAAGGAGATGACTCCCAGAGTGTAGTAGTAGAAGTATCGGTGGTAATATATAGATTGGTTCTACTATTTATTTTCTTTTGCACGCAACTAAATAAATTCCCTTTTACTCTTGTGTGATTGTACCTTCAGTAGTCAGTTTTCTTATGAGTAATTTCTAGTACTACCATGTACACTACTCTACCATCATCCCCATTACTGCTTAGTGCACGGTTCATGATTATTACACAAGGCAGCAGAAGAAGAGAAAAAATGATGATCAGGGAGATATGTTATTTGCTAAGTATTATGATATCGATGCATTATTGATTTCGAATGAAGAGCATTAAGTGAGAGAAGAAGAAGAAGATAGCGGTAGCATTTTAGTTCTTGTACTCATTTGCGGTGAAAGCAAGTTGAAATAAGAAGGGGAGGATATTGGAGCAATCCGCAGCCAGGGAGCTGTGATTGCGTGAAATATTGATGAAGAGAGGCAAAAAAATCAGACAAGGCAGGGGGAGAGATGAGAGAGAGATATGTTGAGTAACAACACAGCAATGGTATTTTCTGGGTTCCCTGTGAATTCCAATCTTGAGAAAAGTAGCTAGGTACTTACGACAAAAGAGGATCGTCTTTGCGATCCTTATTGCCACACATGAATAGCTATCCATACGAGTGCTCATAGATAAAAGTAATATGCACGCTCTACTTACAACAACAGCAGCAATATCTTCTGTTGATATTTTTTACAGTCCTTGAACTTTTAGAGGAAACGTGTGGAATGAAATAAGTAGAGAGAAAGAGATACATATTAGGCAAGAATTTCCTTGTCGAACACGTTTCCCTTCCTGAGTAAAAATGTAATTTCCAAGAATTTTTTACAGAAATACCGGCAGTTTAAATGAAATAGTAAAAAGAGGAATGTGTACAGTAAGTAGTGTGGTATTCATTCATGTGTACAATGCCTTGAACGAATTGAAGGAATAAACGGAAAAAATAGAGGCTTATAAGTAGACGAGTATTTTTTTGCTTATTTGTACAGTGAATAGTGATAGAAGAAAGCAACAAACCTTCAGGAAGAATAACAGTTGCAATGTCAAAAATTCCTCCAATAATCATTGCCAGACACAAGGGCCATCTTCGACCCCATCGGTCCATTACCATCCAACAGAGAAGATATCCTGGGAGTTCCACAGCGCTTCCAAGGAAAAAGCTGAGGTAGGCGTTTTCTCCTAAACTGGGCCCGTAAAAGCTGAGACCCACGTACACAGTCGCGTTTGCAAACCTTTGGAAAGGAAGTCGTGTAATAAATATATTACATTACATACATATAAACATACAAGTCGCCTCCGAAAGGGAGAAATGTACGTTATGAAGGAAATATGCTAAATAAGGTACAAAAATGTATATATCTTCAAAGTATACATATGTTTCACTTATTGTTGGGAAATATATTGAAATATATTAGTTTTTGTTCAATTCAACAATTTTCAAAAGCAACATGCATGTTACGCCATCACAACAATACGCTACACAACATTATTATATAAACATGTGCAACGAATAAACAGGAAGGGAAACTAGGTCGTTTCCGAATTTTTTCGACTTTTGTTTTGTCTTGTAACCGTGTACATTTCATTTGTATTTTTAGTAGTGCTACTGCTTCTTGAGAGCTACACGTGCATGCAACAATAAAGATGAGGAAAAATGTTTACTTTTTTATTTACCAGCAAAATGTGAGCAAGCAGGTTTTCAGACGGAGATTTGGGGTACGAAACAAGTCCTTTATACCGGCAGTCGCTTTGACACCATTATTATTGCTGCTCGCATTTCCAGAAGTGGTAGCCGCGACATCATTTGCAACTGATTTCTCGTGCTTCATGAAAAAAAATGTTATTTGTTTGCAAACCGGATAATAGCACAGCTACGAGAACAGTCGGAAGTAGCGGCGCAAACAATACGTTTCCTAAATAAAACAATATTATTTATTGTCTAGTCTGACCTGTATACTGAGCCGTTCCTTTAGCTTCTCCGGAAGCTCTTTGCCATTGACCTTTGCTAGATTTTCCAAAATATCAACCGCCTCCTTCGTTCGGTTTTGAGACAAGAGCCAGCGTGGACTTTCTGGCATGTACCTGAAAAAGAAACGAAATATGACAGCCTTATATAATGTAATAAATTCAATCATATTACAACGTTCAATTGTGAACGCGATGGCGTTGACCAATATTTTTCATGCCATTTTGGTAAAAGTACAAGTACATGTTGTATTACAAGGCTGCTACACCATGTAATATTACTTGATGTAAATGTAGTAGAGCAGAAACGGAACTGTTGTATAAAGAGAAAGTAATCTCCAGTCTCGCTCAAGCCAAGAAATCAATGGAAGGAGCATCATGCCACCAACGTAAAACAAGCATGTCATCACTGTCAAGGAAACTTCGATATGTTTGCCCCACGAGCTCAAGACCTGTGAAAAGATTAATTTCGACATAATGACAAAGCAAGACGGCAACAAGGAAAGAAACTTTTCGAATTAGGTAATAAATTTTTGTGCAGTTAAAGCAAACAGAGTAAACGTAAAAAAGATTGGAAGCAACAGAGGATGAAAAAGTGACGTACAAATTATAAAGGGTATCTGATAAATTGCGGGCACCGTGAGCCCAATCAAAAAGCGAAACAGGGTCCAGATCCAAAAGTTTGTGGCAAAAACGCAAGCAATCCCACCAACCATTTCAAAGGATAGACAAACAAAGAATGATGCTTTTCTTCCAATTCTAATGTTTAGAAAAACCAAATACTTTTCATTATCAAATTGCATTTTCTATATTTCAAAAATATAACTTGGTCTGAAAATTTTACACGTCTGTCAATATGCCAAAAAGGAAAACTCCAATGACGCCACCAATGTTGAACAAAAGAAGAGACAAGGTTGGATAAACTTCGTAGCCACAAACTAAATCAAACTAAAAACAAAATAATTGCACTCGAAGAACAAGTTTTTTCCATATTATGTTCCTGTGTTCAACTTTTAAGAATACAGATTTTAAATCTTTTCAAGTAATGATGCAAATAATTCAAATATCAAAACATTTTAAATGGTCATGGTCATACATCTTGAACAATCGAATGATGAGCATCGCGTGACAGCTCATACTCCCACCCAAACGGACAACTGATAACACTTGCATTTTCCTTTATGCTTTCCTCCAGCTCCTCCCAAAGCACTTGAAACTCCTCTTCAGAATTTGGCCTTTCGCCGACTATAAACTCTTCCGCCCTCTGAAAGAAATTGAGTTCTGACCACGAAACATTTCTTATCAAGCAGCTACTCGTCTCATTCGTCTGAAATAAATATATATTTATTAGGGCAAAAATCTATTAAATTATATTCTACTCCTACGGTGTACCTAAATTTTATGGAGCATCTTCCATGTAGTATAATAACAGACCATAAAAAGTTACAAAATAATATAAAGGAAAAGTTTTCAAACTGCCACTACTTCTACTATTAGTAGTCGTAGTAGTCCCCTGCTGGACGGAAACTAACTGGCATACAAAGATTTCAACTAAAGGAAAAGTGAAAGCAACAGCAGCAATAGATTTGTGTACATGACTATATAATAGAACTAATAGAGATGTGTATATAGTATAAGTAACAAAATTTTATTTATTGTTTTTTCGGCCCTGTGACACTTGATGATGTTGGTGATGACCAGAAGGAAAGGGCAAAAGGCTCATTTTGTATCTTCAACTTTGTACATAATATAAATAGAGGGTATACATAATGCGCTAAAAATGGTGGTTATTCAAGATGAGAAAGTAAGATACCAGCAGCAGCACCGCACACTTGAAGTTTACGGTACAATCGCCAGTCTCCTGTCATCATCAGCCGTTTTGCTTGGTTAAATGGTGTCAGAAAAAGACACTTTTGGAAACAGGCGACTTTTTTACGACAAAGAAATCTCCATACTTAAAAGTGGATTAGAGATCGTAAAGTTGCTAGAAAAGAACCTGAGAGTGCTAGCATGTGTGTGGAGTATCGAGAAGAAGAAAGGATAACATGAGGCAAACTTGGAAGACCACTTGGTTACTTGGTAAAAAACCTCATACCCACAATCCATCCACATATGAACATAGCAGCAGCATCTCACATTTAGACCCTTCTTTCAAGAATAAGTATACTAAAATATATTATTAGAAACATACTTTCTAACTCTCTTTTCTCTTTTCCTCTTATTCTTAACTTTCCTTTTTCCGTTTTGGGAAATGTATTCACAAAATTACTGCTACTGCTACTTGATTTTTCGGGAAAAAGAAGAAGTGTACTTTGTTGAAATGAGTTGGTAAAATACGTTATATATTTTTTTATTCCAATGCCGTTCTTACCAAACATACACACATAGTTCATATGGTATAGAAAAAATACGTACCTCCGAATCCTTTGGTATTACTAGAGACTTTAATTGCTCTTTAGTAAAGTTGGTCGAAGTGAGAAGAAACTCAGGAAGTCGACACCAATGGGCCACATCGTCAGCCATGAAAAGTTGATTAAAACCTAAAATACCACATCGGCTGACATTCAGTTTAGGGCAAGTTGATGGTATGGGTATGGGTCCCCCCTTACCATTTAACTTGCCCTCAAGTGTAACAACACTATAGCTACTTGAGGGCAAGTTGTTTTAAATGGTGTGAAATTAACACACATGGATGATGGGACTTAATGGTAGGTTCGATTGTGTCGTTTGGTGTTAGGTTCTGTTGTATCGTTTAGTGTTAGGTTCGGTTCGGTTATATCGTTTAGTGTTAGGTTCGGTTCGGTTGTATCGTTTAGTGTTAGGTTCGGTTAGGTTCAGTTTCTCAGCAAAATGCTGAGAAAACATCAACTTGCCCCCAAGTGTATGCTGACTACCTATCGTCAGCTTACACTTG
>JAANSP010001347.1:0-15753 GCA_036850745.1 Homidia socia
TTCTTCATCTCGTGTATTAAACGTGGATAAACTAGAGATATTATAAATATATTTTCTCGTGGATATAGTGACGTTTATAACTAGTTGATAATTCGTGTAGAATTATCTAATACCAAAATTCGACCAGTATCCCCAAATATCCACGAGTAAAACTCATACCTTGTTGTTCGGGAAATGATATCTAAAATGAATTTTTCGATTAATAATGTTGTTTAAAATATAAATTACGGTAAATATAATGTAAAAATACTTGTTTAATTCATTCGATAAGTTGTGTTTTAAATGTTTTCAACAAATATTATATTGAGTTTTTTAATAAATTTGGTTGCATTGGAGGTTTTAAAAATTTTATAGTTCAGTTGCGTAAAGAAATTCTAAACATTTCCGACTAATAAAACTAATAAAAGCTAGCAATAGTAAAAAGAAAGTTTTCAGTTTTCAAAGGGTTTTTAAATCGTGTTTAAGATACCCAAAAATTGTTTCCCAATAAATATTTGTTTCAAATCAAACGTGTTAGTAAAATTTTGCAGGGTTATAGTATATGACTTGGGAGATAATTGAAAAATATGACTTTAAATGAATTACTTTCAAGTCGCTGAGTAAGTACTGTACTTAGTTTTGAATTAATAAACCAATAAAATGCAAAAGACAAGTACAAAGGTAATGTACGAATTTAAAAAATAAAACTTTAATGTTGCAACTATTCTCTATCATCGTTTTTCCTTGTTTTTTTCATAATCATCTCCTAGAGACAACACCATTTTCTATGATATTTTATAACTCATATTATTTTTTTTGTAATCATTTTTCGACAAATTTTGGCACCAAGTTAGATACAAAATATTGACAACCTATCATCACAAATTTAGACGCGTTTCCCAAAAATTTAGCAGTCCCCTGGAGAATTTTTTAATAGTTTGGCTAATTAGTGATTTATTCTGTCTTCTAAAGTATGAATTTCACAAAATTACAGGAACTGTTAATTTCAACTTGGAATCCCTTTCAAGCTTTTTATTCCAATATATGTTGTTTTGCAAGGAGCAGTACAAGTAACTTGATACCAACATAAAAGTAAATACTGTAAAGCATTTCCTTGTTTAATGGTTTCCTGATGTCCAATGAATTCTAAAATTTGGTAAGCTTATATACAGTAGGAAAATAACAATCCGAAAGTCAAACTGTTTAAATTAAGTAATCATACAGTTTGTATGAAGCAAATACATTTGCAATAAAACCAGCAAAATACACAAGAGAAACAATACCCAAATACACAAAATGTATAAAGCTAATTAAGTCTGCAAGCAATAAACTTGATATAATATATGCATTTTTGGTTTTGAACGGAGAAAAAACAGATTAAAAATATTTTCAACTTTAAAGATAATATTGGCGGCGTGAACCGAAAATGTATTAGTAGAAGTTAAAACAGTTACAAAATTTACTGTCAAACTATCGCCATATCCCTCGCCGATTTTTGGTATTAATCCCAGATACACTTAAAGCTAAACGCAGTCTACAGAAACTTGCTAATTTAGGCTTCCAAAATCTTGCTCCTTACTGGACTGATCCATGACGTGGACTTTTTTAATTCGTAAAGTAAATATCTAGAATATAATTCCATATTGTGGTCATTACGAAATTCACAGTGTCAAATCTAACTACAAACTTTCTGCAAGCAAGGTCTTCTTAGACATTTTCTGGAAATGGCAATTGGTTATTGATAGTAGACGGTGCATTTGCGGCCTTACGCGTTTGTTTTGACAGCACATCTTTGTTTGAAAAATGCTTATCTTTATTGGGCTTATGAGACATGGTTTTTGTGCTGCGGTTACAATATTTTTAGAAAGGAGCTACTAAGATTTTGTCAAATTTTTCAATCAATTTTTATCATTTGAATTTTAAAATTTTCAGGGGCGAACCAAAATCTTTTTGAATAAAGATGACTAACACGAGATTCTAAGAGGAAATGTTTAACAATATGCCAAACTTTCGAACAAATCTATGTTCTTCATCAGGGCTTATTTAGAATTATGAAAGACGAACAGGAATAAGTACTCTACATTACTAATTTTGACATGACATTAAAACAGAATTATTTATAATCTTTTGGGAAATGCGCTGGAAAAATGACAGCAAGAAAAGTGGTGCCCTTAGTCATCATGTATTGATCCCTACGTCTCATCGTAAATTATGTCGTTGTTCCGATTTGTTGCGTTGTAGACCCAAACCTGCCGTTGAATTTTGTACCAGTAGTCAGTAGACAGGGCGCATAAGACCCGTCAATTTGAAAAAAGCACGTAGCTTATGTAAAATGGGATAAGACTCAAGTGCAAGAGTTTAGCCTGACACATGAATTTTAAATGGCATGTTTTGTTGCACGCCGGCAACGTTTTTTTGCAGCTTGCTTTGTCGCTGTTTGTTTGTTCTTTGTTGTTGTGTGTATGTGTCCTCGATCTCCCTTCTCACATTACCCACACGCTATATGAGTTTGCATGAGCTTTATGCATTGAAAACGAACTTACACTAACAATTTAAATTGAAATAATAACATTATTGCATACATTAATTTACAGGAAAAACTTTTTAAAATACTAAATGACTTGGGCACCAACCGCTGCCGGATAGTAATAATATTGACAAATATTCAATATATTTGACTCGTTTGTATTTCATGTATTTAAAGGAGGACATTTGGAGTATCCAGGTCCACTTGTACTCTTTGAAATTCATCCATTTAAAAACTCTCTGGCTCCAACATTGAGTTTGTCTTCTTAATGTTCATTATGCCAAAGAAAATGCAGGCCAAGATGGCAAAGGCCATTGCAAAGCAAATAGAAAAAAGTAGTACAATATTGCTATCTGCAGAGTCTACATTTTCGTTTGACACATCAGTGTGTCGATCCAACCCTGATGCATTTCTCCCAATTAGAGGGTCCTTAAGGCCCCCCGATGAACTGTTTATGGTGCTGCAAAAACTTTTTCACTTCTTTATTGAAAAAACTAGAAATGGTTTAGAAACAACATAAGAATACTTAGGCCCTTTTGTCGGAACTCCATCAAAGACGTGGGAGACAGTTGGCTCTTCCAGTTTGTAGGAATCCTTTAAAAAGCTGCTGGTTTTGCTTTAAAAATGTAATGATTGTGCGCAAAAAATTTATTTTGTCATTAAAAAACTGTAAATGTTTTGAAAAACAACATAATTATTTCTAATATCTTTTACCGATGACGCAACATCAGGAAAATAAGAGGCAGTGGACGACTTATCCAGCTCATCGGAAGCCTTAAAAGATCTGATAGTGCTGCTTTAGAAAAGTTATAAAAAATTGAGTGGCAATTTTATTTTGTTATTGAAAATAACAACTTTTATCATATTATACATTTTTTTAAATAACAAAACTATACCTAGACTCTGTCGAAAGAACATCACCAGAGAGATGCGAAACAGGTTGTTCTACCAGTTTGTCGGAAGAATTAAAAAAGCTGCTAGTGCTGCTATAAAAATGATAAAAGCTGAGCAAAAATGTTATTTTAATATTGAAGAACGCTTCGTTATCTCCGGTTAGGCCCGAAAAAATTGTCAATTTTTTTTGTTTAAAAGAAAACAACGTGTATGAAATTATAAAGTTTTCGAAAATAACATAAATTTTCATACGCTCTCTCGTAGGAACATCAGCAGAGAGATGGGAAACAGTTGGTCCCTCCAGTTCGTCGGAAGCCTTAAACAAACTGATGGTGCTGCTGTAAAAATGATAAAAATTGAGCAACAAATTCATTTGTTTATTGAATAAACGCTTTTATCAAATTATAAATTAATTTTTTTAAAAATAACATAATTATATCTAGGTAGGCTCTCTGGATGAATCAAAATCATCAAATGAATGGGACTCTTTAGTATAATCATCATCCACAATAATTATTGTGGCTGCTGTTTGCATGTTATAGTAGTAACTTTTTCCATATAAAGGGGTGGTCCCTTCAGGTGTTGTTAACGCGATGGTTGTGGTAGTGCTTCAGGCACCAGGCAATTCAGTTGATGCCGGCGTTAATGGAAAACACTCTTTTTCTCTTGATTTTTTTAATTGTTTTCGTAGATTGGCAGCTTTCTCTTTCCTTATATTATCCTTATCTCTCCTGCTTTGAAAGGAAGTCCTACTACCTTTTCAGTATGGACCCCACAAACGAACAAACCGTCTAGAGTGAAAAGGGTGCATCACTCATCACCAAAGACAGGGTCGAAAAAATGGTTGTTTTGCCTACACGCAACAGAAAGCTGCACAAAAAGCAGGAATATGTATACCCTCTTTTGCTATTAAATCTTCAAAACAATCGCATGTTGATCACAATCTTGTTTCTCGCTTCACCAGAGAAACTTCTCCTGTGTATATTAAAAAAATAAATGACGCGTCTTGTGTTTAATAATTTTAGGGTAAATCGCAGCATAAAATTAACGAAACATTCTCATCATTATTAAAATTTAAAAAGTCATAATTTTCAATTTTGATACGATGAGTAAGGAGGAACGAGTCCTAGAAAAGCTCCATAACACAATGCATTATCTTAGCTGATGCATTCAGTTATCTCTTTCGGGTCTCAATATTCGCCGATAAGCCGACGAAACTCCGTCATTTAATTCTAACAAACTATTATATAACGTGCACACTGTGAGGTTTCATAAGAACATTTGGACACAAAATAACCACAAGCAAAGGCATACGATGATAAGGTAAAGTCATAAAGTGACAAACAACTAAAATGAGTCATGCGGAATTTTCCATAGCTACAACAAACATGACTCATGACGTAAAATGTACAACGCATAATTATACAAATTTTTGCACTTTAACACAGAGCACGACTTTCTTAGTTAAAGATTTTCTTCAGCCTTCGGTTTTTGAAGTAATGAAAAATCTACATACTCGTCATGACACGGTAGATGATATTTAAGATCTGCAGACGTTTGCACTGTGTTATTAGGGAACAATAACCCCTGCCTTGTAACATTGTACGCTTTTTTACACCAATTTTTTAAGAGGAACAAATTCTTTATCCTCGGCTTTGCGTTGAAAAGTGCAAACTATTTCGTCAAAATGTTGCTTTAAATCCAAAAATACATACTACGTCCAATAATAACTTCCACCAGCCTATCAGACTTTATTTGTTTGTTCATTATATGTTTCGTCAAGATGTAGGACTGTCGCAGAATGGGCAGCAGCAATTCTTCCGCACATTCTGCGGACTAAGAGGAAGAACAAAATATTAACCTAACCGAACCTATGAAATTCATCAGGTTGGGTTAGGTTAAAGGCTTGGAAAGTTAAATGTGGAAAATGACTACCGCAAAACATCAGTTATGAGTTTATTCGTCCTCTTAGTCCGTATAGGTTAAAGGCTTGGAAAGTTAAATGTGGAAAACGACTACCGCAAAACATCAGTTATGAGTTTATTCGTCCTCTTAGTCCGTAGAAAGTGCGGAAGAATTGCTGCTGCCCATTCTGCGACAGTCCTACCCGTCAAGAACAGCTGAGGTCATGTTTACGAGAAAAATGTTACGACAAAGATACAATACTTGCATATTAATAAAACACGCCCGTCTTGCGTAAATAAGCATGATGCATATATAACATATAATTTAAGTCATTGTATACAAAGAACCTTAAGGCTTTGATGATAGCTATGGCCGATAACGGAAGCGTTCGTCTCTTTGACAAATTATCGGAACAATGCGGGCACCCTGTTAATGAGCAAGTTTTTTTTGCTCCTTTGTTGCTTTTAATGGTAATTAATTTTCAAGCATTATCATGCTTGAGTCCATTCTGTCCTTGCCTGGCAGTGACTTTCTCCAGTATTCTTGTACATTTTTCTTTTCCTATCCTAGGGCTGTTGTAGGGTTCATTATTCCCTTGCGCGTTTTTAGTGGAACAAGAGGCATGTACTCTTGGAAAACTTTTAGATTATAAAGCATGATAGTGACCAGTTACTTTCTGATTCATAATATTGTTATAACCGATACGTCATATGCTAAAATTGCAACCAGTTCTTCTAAATATGAAGCACAATGTCAAATATTTTCATCTATAGATGCCGAATGGGTTAATTTAAAGAATCCACCTGGATGAATTTTTATTACTTCCACATTTTCTTTAATGTTTAGCACTGTTAGATCGACAGTTAATTAAATTTTGCTTGATGTTTGTAGTTTTAGATGTGCTAATATTAAGCCGTGCAGCGGGTTATTTATAAGCTCTATTGCATTTCTGATATCAGAAAGTTCAGGGTCCAAGTCGTAGGGGAAAGTGACAACAGTGTCATTGAAACTTTGTCAAAATATGATCTGGCGTCTTCTTTTGTAGATAAAACTAAAGATGCCGGGTTCGTTTTTCATTCTCGGATTGGGAATGCAGAGATGCTCGTATGAAAATCTAAGTAAAAGTAAATTAAAAAATCTTTCCACACAAGGAACACGAATTTACACATTCATCGTGATTTTGTAATAATTTCGATTTTTGCAGTTGTTGAATATTATTGCAGCTACATTTGTGTTTCTCTTGATGCTTTGCTATTGTGGCAATTTAGCAAATCTACTGTTGTACCCACACCTCTCTAATCACTACACCAAAGCCTGCTCCTCCAAAAATTCCAACGGTTCGGGCATGTTGAAGCTTGAATAAATTTGTAAAACTTGCATCTCATTATTAACTAAATATTGAATATTCATCTCTCATCTTCTCTTTTGCATTTATAAATACACAACCTCTTCCTAAAGATGCATCAATTTAACTGCAGAGAGCTTGCTTTACCTAGTTTTTGACAAGACTCAACTTGCGTACATTGAATTCGTATGTCTTCCACAAAGTCCACCCACCTTAAAGTTTATGCTGCAGATTGAAAACTTTGCAAATTTTTCAGGAGAATGCAATGTTGCTTATGTAATGCATTAGTTACATTATAAATCTAGTATTTACTGTAAAAATAAAAAATGTAAAAAATGTTACATACCTTTAGATATAGTGCTTCATTTTTTGTTTCGTCTGAATTAATTCCTAAATAAACTGCGATAAAAGACGTGATGATTAATTAAGATTACGTATATATGTACTCGCTGTCAGATAATTCTGTAGAGTCGTCTAGTACAAACTGTAATGCTAGTTGCATAGGGACTACTCTACCAATATATCTGACAAGGAGTAGCTAATACGTAAAAGAACGTACCTGAATACCTCAACGACTTCCACTTGAGTAGAAAACATTATTATTGCAACTTGATTGCAATGGTTTATCTGGCAGTTGAAGAATAAAATAAATAAAGTAAATTTCTTAGAGTTTGCTATCCAAATTTTATTCTGTATGTATGTTAAAGTGTAGTTGATTTAACAAGGAGCAAGTTTGTTTTGTTGAATCGTCAAAACTTTTTAAAAACTATCACACATTATATATATATATATATATATATATATATATAATAATGTGTGATAGTTTTTATATATATATATTAAATACTTTGCACTGAAAAATGATATTTTCAATTAGCTGGGAATATAGATTCTCGGTTTTTCAGTGTGAAGAGTTATTTTACCAGCAAAACTTGTAGGAAAAAATGGTATCCTCTAATTATACTCTTTGTGATCACTGTTCCGTTCCTTAATTGTCATTGTAAAAAGTTCAAGCTCAAAACAATCATATTATTAAACACCAGCCAACACCATCATCACATGCCCATCTTTGGTTCACATTTAAACTATTTTTCACTATTTTCACTAGAACTCACACGCTACATAAAGCGCATCCGGTTTCGAATCTCAGGAATACTTGTTTGCTTGAACGGAACTGCTTCAAAAAATATATTCAACTTGCCAGGTTTTCAACAATGCATAATAGTTTTACTTGTAATTTTCGTTATCATTTTTTAAATATCAGCAGAAGCGGTAGGAATGCAATGGTGGCGGGAGCAATGATGAAATAGAAAACAGTAAAGCACCGACCTTATGCTCAAGCCTTCCTTTTTTGCTCGTCGCTCTCTCGCAGAGGAAAGAAAGAGGCAGAGGGACTTGAGAAGAATGAAATGTGTGAAGGTTCATGATGCGCATTTGTTTCATTAAAAACTGGCTGTTCTCGAGCGCAGCAGCTGCTGTTATTGACCTACCTCATTGCGCAGGTCAGTAACAGCAGCTGTTTTGAAATCTCGAGGTAAGCCAAGGACGTATTCCAGCGGGAACCGTCCTTTCGATCTCTTGTAATGAGGACTTTATACATTATGGACAACCAAGTTGTTTTTATGCTCTCATATAACATCTTAAACAGAAGCAAAAGTTTACAAAAACTGTTAAGTTCACATTTCGTAAGTTGCGCTTACGTACCCAATTGTATTATTGTTTAATAATTCCACTGCTGCTACACTGCTAACACATTAGAAATAGCAATTCAAACAAAATACCTTTTTGTATCCTGGCACTGAAAACCATTCTTGCACAAATAGAAAGTTTTTTGAAACTGAATAGATAAATATACCGTACATTAACACTTGTTGCAAAAACTCGTGTTTTGTTTTATAACAGTTTACCGTACTTAACTCTTGTTTGTACAACTTTTAATGTCTGATGCGAAAAAATTTTATTTTTTATTTATTTATGTATTTTTGCTCTCAATACAATATCTTGCCATCCGGTCAAATTCTGCATCGTATTTCATAGCACGCTAGGATAATAATGGAACAAAAAAGTTGCTATCGTAAAAGTGGGTCAAAAGAGAACGAATTCGTGTTCTTTTTATTATCGTAAACCTCTGTAGAAGTAAGACAATATAATTAACTTGGGAAGCACAATAGTACTAAAACTATTATCTATTACATAGTTTTGGACACTACTAGCTGTATTGCTTGACTGTGAAGCTCGTCGTAATTCAGAGATTAAAAACAATTACTTTCTTCTCTTTTCTCGTCTTCTATTATGTAATTTGGAAAATTGGTAGGTTTTTCCTCTTTGATGACACAGTTCTCACTGCTGCATTTTCTAGAATAACCTTTACTGAAATGAGGTCTATTCATTAAAATCCTTACGTTTTCACTATTTCTATATTGCGATTTTCTTTGTTTTTCCTTAGAATATTTTCCGTATAGTCCCTGTTGTTTCTTTTTTGGCTTCATTTTGATTCGTTCCTAAAACACTGTGATATTTTCCATTAAACCTACTCACCCAATACATAAGCTAATCGTTATATTTGTGCGTTTTCCTATTTGAAAAAACCCTCTGCATTCAAATTGATATTGACCGCTTGCACAGGTCGGTTATAATCTCGCTGCAAACGGTATACCATATTATGTTCATTTTTCGAAATAAATTAAGTGGGTTTCCCAATGTTTTCCGTTTCTGTTTCAAACAAAAACATTTATTCAATTAAATTCGTTTCTGCAGATTAAAAAAAATCTCACCCAAGTCTATTTAACTTTTGAAAAGCTCCAACAATCGATTCGAATTTCTTTCGCGGTAGTGGATACACATAAATCTTTATTGACGACATGTCTGTAAAAAGATTTATAGCTAAACGGCTTACCATCTCTTGCACATTAAAAAAAATCTATGAGATCACTGCTTAAGAAAAACTCTGTGAATATAGCATTGTACTTTAAACGTTTAAATTTTCTAGGCGCTAACACAAAAGACACGTATTTTTTAGTAGTTTTCTCAGCCCATTCAAGATGCTGCTATAAGGTATATTTGATTTCTGGGTTTGCATGTTGGTTTCAATGTTTCCACCAAGAGAACCGTAAACCAGTAATTACCTACAAATATATGCTCAATAAATAATGGTAAGTTACTTTTTGGAAACTGAATCACTGGTTTATATGGCCGCATTGTATACTCTGAATGTAAATTAGATGCTATGTTTCTTACCTAGCAGTCTTCTGTTTCCTTTAGTGACATCCTTTTTCCCAAATGTTTATTGCTAAGAACCATGATGAAACTATTTGTTTCTGATAACTAGCTAATGTAGCCAACTGGTTTTTGAAAATGTCGTCAAACTTACGTGGTTCTTTTGGGCTTACACGCCCTCAATTCCCAATACATTACTTTAACGGGCACTGGGTAACCCTAAAATACGTTGCGAAACTTTAAAACTTTATTACGAAACCTAAAATCCAATTACGTAACTTAAAATTACATAAAGTAACATGAAAACCACTTGAAACACACTGGAAAGAATGATGTTCAATAACGACATCAAGATATTTATAGTTGATTCAAAATTGGTGATTTTAAATAACTACGCTAAATTAACTTTTCGGTTAGCAACAAATTCACAAAGAAACACAAAACAAATATTATTATTATTAACTTTTTTGATTTTTTATTAATTATGTTTTAATTCAAAACTTGCCTATTGCCACTACTAGTCTTTTTTCAGATCTGTGGTGGTGGTTACTGTTGACTGACACTGAAGGTCCACAGACTCAAACTTCCTTGCATAGAAGATATTTTCCTCTGCTTCATCCCGGGAATGCTGGGTACCACCACCTCGAGTAGTGCTGATCGTACCCTCCTCTTCTGCTTGGAGGAGGAGAGAGAAGAGAATCTCCTTCTGCACGGGACGGTATGTAACTGCACTGCGTTCCACTAACACTTTCGGGTTGAAAAAAATAATCAAAACAAAATATCAGCCAGTTGTCGGGGTGTTAGGTGGTTAGGTGGAGGACGAGCAGTAAGGGCGATGGGGCAGTAGAAGTAGTCATTTGGCGGAACAGCAGTGCTGTCCCTGCGGAACAGTCCAACATTTCCGTAGAGTATTTCCTCCCAAACTGGCCAACACACCACCAGCACTTGCTTTCCAAGCGGGATGAACACGCTACCTCCTTCTCACAAATACTTAAACACAAAACAAACCCAACATTAAATACACACATTCAAATTTAAAATAATAGTATTGATTATAATAACAATAATAAAAATAAAGCTTCCAGTAGGGGCTAACAGCCAGACATAAAAAGAGAACGATCGCGAACCTCATCTTGGATCTGCAAATGAAAATTGTCCATAATCATCATAATATTTTCATCACTGTCACGTCATCATCATCCTACTGCGATTATCATTATCATTGTCAAGTTGTCATCAACTTACTACTATCATCATTGTAATCAAATCATATTATCATCATATTATTATTTTTATCACCTTACCATATTTGAACCCTTCATCACCTATGATAAGTTTCAGCGCTATTAAGATTTGACTGTCAAAGCAAAATTTTCGTTCAACCCGTCTGTGATAGTGTACTCCTTGAGTGTACCTTGACGAGAGAATTACCTTCAAGTGTGTTTATGTACAGTGAGTCTCATTTGATTACTTTGATGACCGCGAGAGGTAAAAATCGTTTTATCGGGAAGGGCATTTTTTTTAACTTGCAGATATTTTTTCATGCTTGGCTTTTGATAGCTACTAGGTGCTTCAAATTATTTTAGTTATGTTTTCTGATCTAGTTGCGTTCGAACGCGGCAAATATGGGTTGAATCTTTAAAAAGCTGTTGGCCAGCCAGTGTTTGGGGAGGAATTTTATTTCTTGGTTTCGCAACCTTGCTCATCCGCGCTTGGAAAATGGATAGGACTGTTTCCTCACGAAACCTCGCAATATTTCGTAATGGGACACGATAGGAATCTAGGAATGGATGGGGGGATATGTATTAGCAAAAGGTCAGGGAATGCAAGTAAGTCACAAGTAAAACAAGGATTCCCAAAATTAATCTCTGTCTTCTGTCAAAAGGATCCTCTCAGGATACCAGAAGCTGCTAAATGTGTTGTCGTGGCCTTCGCTCATATTGACTTTTTTGTAAGATCTTTGCTTTCTATGCCTTGTATTCTGATTATCTTTTTTAAATATGAAGAAAAAAGTTGTGAGTTAATTTTAATTACCTTGTGTTTAATATAGTAATAGCTGGAAATTAACTGATTGATTAAGATTTTAACTGAGACAAGTTTTTGTGTTATAGCTTGAACTATAATATAATTATTATTAGAAAAATTGTTTTTTAACCTGAACTACTCTGCGGGCCTCGTTTCAGAAGAATCAGATATATTTATTGATTCCTGCAATTAAAATGCAACGCTTTAATTGAATACCTGGCATCTGTAGCAAAGACCACTTACTTATATTTTTTCCTTTTGCACCAAACAAACTTGGTCCGTATGCTTTGCCAATAAATTCTTCCCTCATAAAAATGAAATCAACATTCAATCAACAGCAGACTTATCAACATCAAGGAAATTCGGCATAAGTTTATAAGCTGCATGTTGTGTGTCGAGGACGCTAAGCATGTTTTTCAGCCACGAAGGTTATCGTTTGCTCACTACTAGTTACTTAAACATGAATTTACATCCCCTCAATATAGCAATTACCCGATAAAGGATATTCCACATATCACAAGAGATTCACTGCATGGAGTTAACTACCAAGTCAGCTGGATTTTTTTGTTGGATGGGAACTGTGCGTGTTTAGCCTTTTACTCAGTTTAACACTTGATGTTGTTTTTGAAAAAGCGTTTGGAAGAAGCGCAAGTCTTGTGTTTTTATTCGAATAGACTGTAATTGAAACCCTGTCGCTACGTCCTCAACACGAGCTCGACAGTCTTCTAAATAGAATGTCAAACAACGTCAAATGGGCACATGCGTATGCACTATTCATTTTGTCTGAGGTTTGTCAAGGCAGATTGTAGTTTATCAGAAGATAATACCTACAATTAGTGACGGTGGTGTCAGTGGAACTCATGCATGTGATTTTAAAAGTTGTACCATTTACATCTTCTTTCTTGTACCTAGTGAACAACCAATTTGTATCATTATTAAAATCTTAGTGCCAGCTGTAATATATAAAATGTCAGAAGATCCATTAGGAACCGTTTTTTTGGGCGGATATAGGGAGGCACTGATAACGGACGTTATAAGTATAAGTGACTCTTCAAGTGATGCAGATTCTGGTGACAGCGTTGTAGAAAGCAGCCATGAAAATACACGTTGACAACGCAACGTTTGGTGTAACAGGCAGCATAATGCCCATGAAATGCTGTTTGATAAAGAAGACTAGAAGAAGACGTTTGCACTAGCGTCTGCTGCTGCCTTAGCGTACGCTTTCTCCGTTTAAACAATTCTGTGTGAATAATGATGTCTTTATTTAGTTCCCAACTGCAATTAGGGCCTAGATAAAACCAGTCAGAGCTTGGGTTCTATTTTCTCCTGTTGAATAAAAGCCATGAAATATCGTATTGAATTATTATAATAAATATTACTAATATCAATTGACCACAATCTTTGTATGAAGGAAATTCAGGTTTTTTAGAATTGTATTTAACGCAATGGATTTGCGGCTTGATGAGCAAAAAATGCTTTGATAAGATTTAATCTGAGACCGGCAGTTTTAAAGTTTTCTGCAGGAGTAGCATTTTAAACTGTCGTAAAAATTAGCAGCAAAATTTCAGCAAAAAATTTTTACACGATTTTATCTATTCTTAGTGTTATTTACAATACGCTTAGCCCCAATACATACTGACTTTGCAGCTATGCCATATTCAAGCCTTAATGTAAGCTTAAAATGTACTGCTATTTTAACATACGAAAAATACCAGAAAAAAGGGTTTTATTCAAACTATTGACAACGCAAACTTAATAAAATTAAATAGAAGCATTCTTAACCCTCTGTAAACACAAATCGGACCAATCTTTATTAATGCAGCTGATATAAGTCTTTCCTGGTCACATAACTTAAAATATTCATCAAACAGAGTATTGAATTTTGGGTTGGTTTGCAGACTAGTTAAACGTGAGAAAGAAATGGACATGTACAGAAGCATATATTGTTTAATAGAAAGGACGCGATTTTGCTTATTGTATTTTTCTTGACTGGCATTGATACAGAAAAAAATTTAAATTTAGCAAAATGCTTCGAAGCAGTGAAGTTATCTACATGTCAAATATTTACAATGACAGAAATTTTCGTCTATAGATATAATAAACCCTAATAAAAAATTAACGGGTAAAATGTCGCATTATTTACCGGCTTATATCAAAGCAAAAGTTTGGCTTATTTACAATTCAGAATCTCGGTTGTCCTTTTGCCGGAATGATTTTTTGCCCAAAAAACTCTTTTTGCATGCATGGTGTTTTGCCGAAATGACGATTTGCCTGAATGACCTTTGGCCGAAACGACTCCATTCCTAGTCTCTAAGCACCTCACTTTTCTAATTACATAGACTCCTCGTTTCACATTTTAACGTTTGAGTAAGCTTTGAAACCAGTGTTATCAAGTTCAAATTTTCGTTAAGTACATTTAAAAAAGAACTGAAAGACATGAGCGATACAAGATGAACGCAATTCATCCGCATCAAATGATCCGCGGATTTGATCCGTATGCATTTGATTTTTGATGCAACGATTCCGGCAAATGCCCGAACACCCAAAATTGAAAGTCGTTCAGTACCGGAGTAACGCTGGTTTGATATCGAAAAACTTTGCTTCCGTAAATTTTTACTTTGTACCACAGTTCCCGATTCCCAGGAATGAGATACACCTCCAAATGACATGTTATGATCTAATCATTAATAACTTAGTAGCTCCACAAATTCAAACAGAAAGTGAACAAAAAGCAAGCAATATATCAAAAACCAAACGTAGTACGATTATATTTCAGCAAAAACTAAATTAATTGTTAATTTAGAAAAAACAAATAGCAAGCAAAATTTAGAAAGCATGTGTCATAAAGCAAACATTAGAGCTAAAAGCAAGGAGACGAAGCTTGCAGAAAATGTCAACCACGTCAAAATAGCATACGGTGTCTATGAAAAGCGTAGTGTCAACAAAAAGTCAAAAATGTCAGAATAAAAAGTGGTTTCATCATAAAGCGGAGTGTCAAAAATAGTCAAAAATGTCAGAATAAAAAGCGGTTTCATCATAAAGCGGAGTGTCAAAAATAGTCAAAAATGTGAATAGCAAGCGGTTTTCACAAAACGGAAGTGTCAAAAATGAGTCAACGATGTCAAAATAGCAAAAATGGCACCAACAAAAGTTTTCGGAAGGTATCATATTTTACTGTTCGCCCCAGGAAACCTTGCGGTCACGTTTAAGCGCTGCAATATATTTTAAATATCGAAGAAATTCAAGATTTTCTCTACCTTTCGTTTTTCGGGTGTACGCACAGAAATCTTAGGAGCAACTCATTTTATTGAAAATATCCCCTGGTTTAATTTTGCAGACTTGCAAATATGTTACGACGGCATACGAATCTGCTACGTGCCCATCTCTGGTTAACCAGCATCCTTCATAGCTCCTTGTTTGAGTGGAATACTAATAATCAACGACTTGCCAGCTGTTCTGAAAAACCACTTAAAGTTAAGAAATGTAAACAACGGATTATTACCGTTTTCATATTCGCGGTTCTGCTAGTGTTACAAGGTATTCAAGAATTTCACATTTCCTTAAAAGGAAAATCAAATGCCGAGGTCAGGCGTAATACCGTAAAAATATATTTTCTTGGAACCAATTTATATGGAGTTGGTATCATATTCTTGCCACTGTTCTACTTCAGTGCTATCCCCACTTGTCATTTTCTCAATGGACTTTTAGGGTTTGAAACGTCTAATACAAGTGTTTGTAAAACTGGAAAGCTGAAGATATTACAAAAGCTACAAATATTTTTTGCTTACATTCAAATTGTCGTCATCAATGTGCTCCCACTATTCTACTTTTTTGGGTTCCATTGGTTCAACCCATGTCAACC